>JAXGGA010006710.1:0-67866 GCA_038373865.1 Uloborus plumipes
CTCCCTATTCGGCAAATTTAGAGACAGTATTGCAAGATTGAAATACTTTTTTTAATTTTCAAAAAGTTTTTAACAATGTCTAATGTTCTTTCACATTAGGTGTTATGTGAATTCGTAAATTTTCTGGTACTGGAGCGTCAACGAGAAATAATGAGTCATGATCAATACTGTAAACTCTCAATTATCCGCGAGCGTCTCGAGAAAAAATTTCGTAGTTAACTTTATTCTTATAGAAATTTAGTTAACTTTATATGCTTGAGAACCTCAAATATAAATATTTTCTATGCTATACCTATCGTCACTGTTTGTACATAACACGTTTTAAGTGTATTGAAATTATTTTAAAGCAAAAAACATTTTAATCTTTTCACCCCTTATTTTGTGCCTTTTCGGATTATCCGTGATTTTCATTAACCGCGATACCCGTGCCATCCAATTCCGCAGATAATCGCGAGTGTATTCTGCCGTGCTAAACACAAAAGTCGTATCTGCACTTTTTAACGAAATTGAGCTATCGCCACCTGGTGGTTCTATGTGATGTCTTATACCTAAATACAATGTTTTATGATCATTTGAGAACTATACTAGACAGCAACTTAAGTAGACACCGAACGTCACTACGGGCAGAGCCAATAAGAGCTCACAAGCAGTCAGCGATCTCCTCTAATTCGCCAAGTAGGCTGTGACGTTTTATCTACCTCGTTTTTCATAGGCTAACGTCACGCAAACGTCACGCTGACGTCACGATGTTTTTGTCAAGAAACGTTGCAGTGTAGTGTAGAAGTACTTTTTAAAAAAATCCGAAAAAATACCTCCTAAATCAAATACTTGGAGACGTAAAACATTAAAGAGTAATATCTCAGTTTGAGGTTGTCTGCAGATACCACTTTTGCGCCTAGCACGGCAGTATTATATGTGAAAGGGGAATTGGTTTTTACGGAAAAGTTCCCCGGTAGTTCCGACACCAATGTATCCATGGTATGCTATGTCCGTTATTTTATGATTCGAGAAAATTCGGAATTTCATTGAGTAAATTCAAAATTTCTACCCTCCAGAAAATTTTAAGTTAGGGTGATTCTGGATACGTATAGATATCGTATTTTGTCTAGAAGACACTTTTTGATTATTAGTGTATTCTCATAACTCTTTCTTCTTTATGGAATTATTGTTATAACCCCCTTATCCCCCTTCTCTACGCCACTGCTGCCACACAGCTAAACAAATACCGCCTTATTACATATTCCTCAACAAGTATCGCATTGTATTCTCTTCATAATTTAATATCACTTATTCTGATTTAATGTTGCCATATTTTACTCTCCGTACTTGCCGAAATCTATTCATTTCACTTCGGCTGAAATTTATTTCGACCCGAAAGAAACTGCGACTTTTCTTTTTCGCATCTGTGTTGTGCCGCACGTAAAATACGTATTGGGAATTGAGATAAAGGAAATTTTTTGGAGTATCAAGCCATCGATCGTAGATTTGTGTGGAGTTTCATACGAAGCAATTTATGTGGCACATATGATGGCGATAAGTAACGGAGTAGAGTTTATGTACACACCATATATCGTTTCAGCTCCAAAAGCTATATCGATTGTATCGATTGAAGTAGTTACACTCATCTACGCTACAACGGAAATATAAGTGTGCGGTATTATTACATTAGAAACTCTTTTCAGAGGAAGTAATTATAAGTTTACCTGTGAGTAGAAGTTATGAATAAAAGATCAGCGTATTATAAAAGCAACTTGCAAGAAGATTAAAGACACTTTTTTGATGGGGTTAATACTTTTGTCAGTAAATTAAGTTGTAAGTTTTAGAATCCAACAAGGGGAACTTACACCCTTCGGGGTCACGATTTAACGGCAGCTCTTAGAATTGAAAGAGATTTACTAGAGTAGTATATTTCTAAACTTTTACAGTGCATAACTCAGAAATAAAGGGAAATTGCTTTCGAAAATGTTAACTTCACCATGTGTCCAAGCTGGCAATTTGGCTCGCAATAATGGCAATTTTGTAATTTTATTATTTAAAATTAATTATGTTGACCAATTAATATTTTTACAAAATTACCATGCTTAAGAACTTACAAGCTGCCGATTTAGACGTAAGAACTTCCGTATAAATTATTATTATTGCTAGATGACCCGTGAGAAGCATTCGCAATTGTCAGAAGGAATGCAAAAACAAGTTTTTGAAAGGAATTTTTTGAGTAACTGCAAAAATGTGAATAGGGTATTTATTTTTCGCTAATAGCGGTGAAAAAATCTTTAAAATGAAGTCTTACTTTCGAAGTTTGATGTAATATTACTAAAATTATGCCATACACAAGATTTTATTAATTATAAAGAAAATAAATAAATGAAGCAAAAAAAACACCTTTGCAAATTTTTTTTTTCTGATGATGGAAAATTGGAATAGAGCTCTGTTGAAAAAACCCCCCTTTTAAAACTACATATTTCTGCCCGGATCCGAGCTTAAGCCCTTTCCATTATGAACACTACTTTCTACCAAACCGCGCCATTTTCTAATTCATTTTCGAATCCTATTCATTGAAGTAATGTATGAAAAAACCCCAGAAAAATCTGCTTTTTCTGGACGAAAAAAAATTAGACCTTGAGTCTATTTTTTGTCAGTAGCCGGCATCGTAACCATCAAAGGAATCATAAAATTCCAGAAAGAGCACCAAGACATAACGTCTTGGATTGACCCCTAACCAGTATCCAGAACTTTCTCCTTGTGAATTTGTTGATAAAACGACTGAGGCCGTGATTCAAGTAAAACACGGACGATCGCAACTCACCAATGCAATCGCAAATTCCCAAATTTGGATTCAAGTGAAACGTTACAATCGCTACATGCTATTTTATCGTAATTCGACTTCCAGTAGCGATTGCAATTGCGATCGCCTAGAAGCGATTGCAATGGTGTTTCACTTGAATTCTGCCCTTAGTAATTTTTCTTCCCGAGTTCTTCTGCCAACGACATTTTCATTACTCTGGAACAGTTCTTATACCTCACCGCAGGAAACTGACTTTTACTTAAATGTTGTTTCTCTAGATTAAAGATCTAAACAAGTGCTAAAAGTTTAGCTCTAATACTCCAGAACTCTGAAAGAACCTTTAATTCGAGAATGACGTGTAAAGAATCAATCATGGCTTCGTTTCTTCAGAAGTTTTCCCCAACAAAACAAGAACCGACGCAACCAACGGCGTTGGCATTTTCGAGCTTATTTTCATATTAATTTGTTTGGGAAGGATTTTTTTCTCCCTTAAATATTTCCATTATTATTTCTTGGAACGCTGGTAAAATTGTTTACAGTTAATAATGACGTGTAAATATTTGGGCTGGATCAGTTTGTTTCTGACAAGAGGAAACGGAAGCAAGTATTTAGTTTTTTTTTTTTCCTGCGGCTGTTTTCTCTCCAAGTTGTTTGACCTTCTATTGGAAAGGTGAAATTTTCCTGTTTCAAAGAGGTAGTGACATTTGAACAATGGTTTTATTTCTCATTAGTAGCTATTTATTTATTTTGTTAAAATCAAAACAAACACGTTTAAACTGAATAAGGACATTGTGATTTCAAAGAAAGCACTTATTTGTTATTCTTGAAATTGTTTCTTGCATGGTCATAGAGTAAAAAAAGTGATTAAAGAACGGGTTAGAATATATTTTTTTATTCAAAAATACGTTTTGCGTAACACGGAACAACTATTGAAATTGTTGTTTTAACCGTTGCATTTGTATCATGGAATAGCAACACTAATATCAGGTTTTGACCAAACTTAATTTGCAACAGAAATCTTTCATAAAGTAAATACAGTAGTATCTCTCTCTGAGGGACACTAAGGGGACCAAAGATTATTGTACATTTCCAGGTGTCCCCTCTTCAGAATTATTTTGTATGCAGTGTAATTAACTAAGTGTAAAATTTTAATTAAGCGGAAACTATTAACATTTGAATAAATGCTGAAAGTATTTCATATGCACTACATACGACTTAGAATCACTGAAATTAAAAAAAATATTTTTCAAAAGGTTGAAATTTATTTTGAAGCTAGCTTTTTATCCCCGGCGTTGCCCGGTATTGCATTATGTTTAACTTATTTTATGCTAAAATGAAATAGGTGAGCTTAAATTGACAATTCATTGTTAATCGTAATCTTTAATGGAAAATACTCATATTTAAATGCGCTAAATTTTATCAATTTGTATACTTAAAAGCTTATCTCTATTACTCTATATATTCCATATTGAAAGAAAATGGCCATTTTGAGACAAAAAATTCGAATTTTAAGCTTTTTGGATTTTTTTAAAATTTCAAAACCCCACCTATGTGAAATCTGATGCATCAAGGAGCATCTGTGCCCAGTTTGATGAAAATCCGACGAAAACTGGATTTGTATGAGGAACAAACATACAAACATACTTACAAATATAAATACATCCATATATAGATGTAGTAATTACAAAGTTTCGTAACTTACTACAGAAATAGTTTTGAAATAATTCGTTACGTGAAAAGTTTTGTTACGTAATTTACTATGTAGTACAGTTTGAATTACAGTTAGTGTTCTCATTTGAAGTTTTATATAGAAAGTTTGCGATGGACCGTGCACTTCTTTCACAGGTGCATTAAATACTCATCACTTCCACGACGCTGATATAGATACTTGTCAAAAAGCAAGTCTCCCAGTAAAATAAAACAATAATAACAATACTCTAACAAAGCAAAAACTTTTAATTGAATGATTTGTTAGCCTGTAATAAGTAAAGTTTTTCATTTCTTAATTTTAAATAATTTTAACTTCTCTGAATGAATAGAATAGCCTGTTAGCTTGGTGAACTTCAACCTTTGTATTTCTAATCAATTACGCCTAGATCTTCTGAGAAATGCTTTAGAGCGCCCAATCGTTTCGAGTATAGAATGATTGATGGGCAAATGGGCGAAAACCTGAGAACTTCCGTGATCGGAAAATATAAATGATTCGTTTTTGCATCTTTGAGGCATGCCTGCCCCTTTTAGTTAGTTTCTTTTAATCCTGGCTTATTTCAAACATATGCAAAGGATATATTTTATAATCAACTCTGTCTAACACATTCTTTAGCCTAATAAATTTATCGTTGCAAAGTTTGTAAACTGAAGAAATGAAATTCACAAGAAAAAAGTTTATGAAATGTTTTAAATTGGAAGGTTAGTTATTAGTAAAGTGAAATCTTGACAGTTTTTTTTTTCCAATTTCTTTTTTCAGTGTTAAAAATTTGATTAAGGTAAAGTCAAAATTGATAGGATGGGGGCAGGTCGTCCAACGGACATACCAACTGATATGGAGCTAACTTTAGCAAAATATCTAATTGCTAGTGCTCGTACGGGGTTTCCTTTTGACAAGGAAGAGTTGAAAAGCTTTATTCAAGACTTTGCTTTGGCTAATGGGTTGCACGTCCGACTCAAAGATGGAAAGCCAGGTGATGACTGGCATATTAGTTTCATGGAGAGGTATTTGAACCTTTCTCAAAAAAAAAAAGAAAAAAGAAAAAAAACAAAACTCCTACGAAAATCTAGAAAGAAAGCCATATATCCCTTCGTGGTATATCATTTTTATGATGAAGTCAAGGAATTCACTGAAAAGTCAGGGTAAGCCAGGGGGAAAAGCATGTCCATATTTACCCCATGTAACTATGGGGTAATAATGAACAATTGGGGTAGTTAAGAACAAGGATTTTTAAAAACATCCATCAGCAAAAAAAATTAAAAAAAAAAAAAAAAACAGTCGCGCAGTGTAGCAGAGGAGTTAATAGCTGTTTCTGATGGGTGTCTAGATTTTTAAATAGGACATAGTGCTCCAGAGAGCAATTAGCTTGCGAAAGTGTAAAAATTTGTTCACAATTACCCCTACTGACCCTAATTTATTTTGCATTCCATTTCTGACGTAGCTCAAAGTTACCCTAAAGGACAGGGCAACTTCAAACCAGTTAAACAATACATTTTAATGGATTTAGAAGTCATTATTTCTTAATTTTCAATAAATGTATATTACTTAGGAAATTTTCTTCCGTTTCACCAGCAAATACAATGAAGCTTATCGGAATTCAAATAAACTATAGGAGGCGCTGCAGCCTCTTCCTAAAGCCGGATGAAAAATTTAAAATCTAGAACCACCCACTGAATTAGGATATTACTTGTCCAATGAGAAAGCTGTTATCCAATGTTGTACCTCTTTGGCTAATTTCTTAAATTTCCGCAAGGTGGCATATTTAAGCTCTAGAACTGCGAATTAAAATATGAGTAGAACAGTTTAAACAGAGAAATTGTTACCCAAAGTTAAACTGAATGACTGTACTAGAGAAATTCGAAGAATAAAATTCCGATATTTTAAAAATCCCGCTATCGACTATTTTCAGTTCCGTAATCTCTTGTTGTCGGCGATAACGGCTACCTTGAAAACGACCGAGAGATTTGTAAGCATCTGTCGGTTTTGATTTAAGAAGAAAGCAAAACAAAGTGTCTGCTGGGAGAGAGATAAAAGAAGGAACCACTCCGGGGGGGGGGGGGGGATTTTGTAACCCTGATATGAAGAGGAATCCGAAGAGGCTTCGCAGAATCTCTCTTCGAATGAATGCAGACGATAGCAAAATATCTCGATTTGAATGAGGAAGAGAATATTTTAACTTTTTTGCTTGTTCGAGAATAACGTTTTTGTGTAGGATTTGAATAAGGTTATGACTTAAGGAATGGATAAATAAGTTTACACTTAATTTGATTCGTTGCTTTGGGGAGGGGGGGATCTCACTCATTTCCTTAATTAATGTTTCATGAGTAACTTAAGCAAAATGTCTCAACAATGAAAAAAGCCTGGAAAAAGGCCTGAAGGAATGAATTACATGAGTTATGGGGAAAAAAATTACTTATCTATGCAGAGGGACGAAAGTTAATAGTTTCTGAGACGTATAATAAGAACTCAAGCTATAATGAAAAATATCCATCGCATCTTCTCCCAGCTGAATTTTGAATTATAAAATTTTCAAAACATTTTTTGTTTCTTTTTTATGCATTTCAATTGAAGATTTTGGTACATTTTAAATACATTTTAGTGATTTTTATACACGTTGTTGACGGGAAAAATTTTAATTCCTAAGGCGTTTACTTTTTTATGATTGTATTTTCAACGATTTCAATGTTCAACGTCTAACAATGTGTGACAATATTTTCATTTACGTACCTGTCCTTTGGGAACTATATTAACCCATTTATGCCCAGTAGCCTAAAAACGGGACGCTTGTTAGTTACTGCATACAAAAATCTGTAATAGGTATATCATTTTACTGAAGCTGTTTTTCACAAGTTAAATAGTCCTTCTTGAAAAAACCAGTTAGAGCCACTATTTGGACATCAGAGTTTCATTATTTGCAACTATTTTCAGACAAAACAGTCAAGCAACGATCCAGCATGGGTAGCCAAAGAAAGTAAGTTTTTTTTGCGAACTTATTTTTCATAAAATTGAACTATTTTAAAATGATTTGCTTAAAGTTGATCAGAGATGCCTTCTGTAATGTTACTTTGCAAAAGGAAAGTGAAGTAAGGTCGTATTTTGCTCACATATCTGCAAAATATCCCACAAACAGGACGTTAAATACTAACTTAATAAATATGGCAACGGCGAACTATTTTAAGCCTAAAATGTATTTTAAGCAGATAAAAATTGAAAAAAATTGTTAAAAAAAACTTGGGCATAAATGGGTTATTTTTAATTTTTTATTATTTTGTTGCAGAAAAATAATAATACGACTGTTTGCAAATTGAACGCCGTATACTGCACTGATTTTATTCGACATTTTCACCGAATCTCTTTATATACGAAATTATGAAAGTAGAGTTTTAGCTAAATGTGACCAACCTTATATTTTCAAACCCCTCAAAAAAGGGATGGTAATATGCATAATCTACAAACATTCTGCTATTGTTCAAAATATCCTTTAAAAAATCAACTTTAGATAACTATTTTATAAAAAATTGAACGTGAAAGATATTGAGAAAAAAAGTCTGAAAGCATTATTCTATTATTAAAAATGTGTTTAAACGTTTGCAATTTTATGGTTTGTGCAAAATGATACTTTTTTGGTACCGTCATTTAATAACTCGCTTTAAATTTCTTCTGGCTAAAACTGATGTCTTTTGAAATCACGTTGACGATCAATATTAATTTTGAAAGGAATAAATAATAAATTTTTAAAAAAAGAAAAACTTCTTCTTTTATGTCTGATTTTTTTTTTCTTGAATGTGTAAGCACCAAAAAAAAAAAAAACATTTGTCATTGAAATTTTTTAAAAGCATTGAGGTAAGTGACATGAAAGGCAAATACCATGCTACTTTATTACGGAAAATGAGCTTGAAAAACTATTTTTTTTCAAAATACGGCTTAAAAAATGCTTCGAATTTGCCTTAAATATTTTGCTCCCGCAAAATGAATAAATAGACAAATCAATAATAATAACAAAAAGCTTAAAGCACACAGAAAATTCAATACACCGCCAACTCGTTCATGTCGATCCACGACGCTGCAGTCCATGGATCGAAATGAAAGAGTTGGCGGTGTATTGCATGTTCCTGCATTAGCCCTCGCTTAGGGGCGGTTGCTCACTGCTTTATACACAGAAAATTATTGGTGTTCTTAAAAATTAAAATAATACTTCTTACTAAAGCTGCAAGCAGTAAATTTACCTGGTTTTATCAAAGAAATTATTAAAGCTTTAATAAAAAATATTACATCAAGCACATGTTTTGTAAGAAGATTATGTGTTTTTTTTTTTGCCTGATTGTACGCATGGCTTTTAACTTGCATGTTTGTCAACGGCATGAAATAAAACCTGGATGACCAGGGCCGTAACCATACCATAGTTTCGGGGAGGGTTTCACCAAACCTATTTCTCGTAAAATCTACTGTAAAATATATACTTGTCAACAACTTAAGTTGACATTGAACGTCACTGCGGGCGGAGCCATGAAGAGCTCACAAGCAGTCAGCGATCTCCTCTAATTCGCCAAGTAGGCTGTGACGTTTTATCTAGCTCGTTTTTCATAGGCTAACGTCACGCTGACGTCACGATGTTTTTGTCAAGAAACCTTGCAGTGTAGTAAAAGTCAATAAATTTGATTTCATGTTCCATATTCTGTTGATTTGTGTTACACTAGAGGTCAAAAGGGTATAAACATGAAAAAAAAAAAGCCTCATCTTTTCAAGGAAGGAAAAAAAAATCTGGATAAATTAATTTACTCATATGCGCTCATTCGAGGGAGCATTTTTAAAATTTCTCTCTTACGGGGGGGAGGGGATACTTTTAAGATGTGCTAAATATAGAGTTTGGTACAAGCAAATTAGAAGAATTACGGTGCGTATTATTAGTGGTGCAAAAAATTCGAAGGGAAAGGTGTATTGTTAAGAAATTATGTTTGCAAACACTACAATAAAAATAAATACTGCAGAAAAAACGCTTGATTTGTACTATTATTCAATAATCTACTTATATTAAAAACTGAGTATCTTTCTAACTATCTTTCTTTCTATCTTTCTATGTCACGCTTCTTTCTCCTGAACGCCAATGAACTGAAAGTCGAACCAGGTACCGATAGATAGGTAATTTTTCAAGCTTCTTTAGTTTCAATTGATATAATTATACGATTTTAATTAGCGAAGATATCAATTAATAAGTAGTCAAGTTTAAAGCGATTAAGCCTAATAAATGATTAAATATGAAATCCATTCTTGCAAACCGTCGTTGCTATGAAACAGTGATAACAATGATAATGAGAATTTGGAATGAAAGCTTAACTAAATCAAACGCGAAACTCATAAGCGGGTTACTTACGTAGTATTTTTATCGCTAGCTACTGGTAATATTTTGAAACATTCATTTGTTGAAAAGCCATCTACTTATATTAAAAACTGAGTGTCTATGTCTGCTTTTTTCCTTTGAGCGAGCTGAACTTACTGAAACTTTCATCACCATCTTGAAAGCGTGAAGCATCTCAATAATTCGAATGATTTTTTTTTATATAGGAAAAAAGTAAAGGCGTGAAGCGCCTGTAAGCGAGCCGCCTTGGCGGGGAGTAGTTTCTTTAAATTTTTTTCTCACTACTTTCAGGGCACGAAGTGCCCGTGCAACGCCGGGCCACGTGCGTGGTATGTCTTGAAATCGAATGAACATTAAATTATATCAAATAATATAACTTCAGAATGAGGTAAAAGTTAGAGAGGGGGGACGTTATGCATCAACATGCCGCAGGAAGCTAATCTAGCTGCCCTGGCAGCTAGTGATAATTATATTTTTTAAATGCAGTTTCAAAGAAAAAAAGAAAACTAAAATAAAATAGCAATAATAATTTTTTAGTTCGAAACTATAAAAAGCATTTTTGTAATAGTTTTGAAAATTTTCGGAGGGGGTTTGAACCCTCAAAACCCACCCCTTAAATACGGCCCTGTGGATGACTATAATGTAATTAGATGACTGCTTATGTTTAGTGACATGGCGAAAAAAGGTCCAGAGTTTGTTTACAAATACATTAAACGAATAATTTTAACTCATCTTATTTTAGTTTCTTTATTAAATAAATATTGAAGTAGAAAATAAAATGTATAAAAAGCAGAAAACGTTGCGTATAAGGTTCTGGATATTGAGTTATTTAACCTTTTGTTATGAAAAAGCAACCACAACAAAAGACCTACACCTAGTAATTGATTATTGGCACTTCACTCAAAAGACAGATGATTATCTCTAACATCATAACACATTATTTCCTTCCATAGGTGCACAGAACAATAACGTTCCGTTATAACCTTCTTCCGTTGTTCCAGAATGTGCAGTGGAGTGGAGCAAGTAATCTTCACGCCTTGTTGGTTTCGTGCCCTTTTAAATCTTACAGCATAAAGCGAGGGCTGGGAAAAGGCTGTTGCTCTTTTTTCTTCGGGATTATTTATGCCCCGTGTTCGGACCTTATAGAGAGAGAGGAGAGCTGTTTTGTTGCTTGGGAGGTTGAATGACCGCTTGAGCAAGTTTGACCCTGTCTGGTGTGGTATAAATAAAATCGCTGGGGATTTTGGTATTTGTTGCCCATTTTCTTTTGATAACGGTACACTGAAAAATTAATGTTTTTTTTACAGTATAATGCACTTAATTTTACAGTAATAAACTGAAAAAACTGCAAATTTTACAGTAGTGAACTAAAATTGCTAGTTTACCGTAATAAACTCCAAAATTGCTAGTTTGCAACAATAAACTCTAAAAGTGCTAGTTTTGCAGTTTATTACTGTGCATGTTTTAAATTGGAACCTCTTCTGCCAGTATTACACTATTGTTTTTTACAGTATAATATATTTAATTTTACAGTAATAAACTATAAAATAGCCAAAGCATAAAAGCATAGCATAAAAGTTTTACTATTTAAGCATGTGTAAGCTATTTTCTAACTAAGTTTGCTTCGGAAAAAGTAGAAGAAAAAATAAATGCTGTTTTTATAATTATAAACATTTATAATGATTGTTTGCAATAAAGAATTAAATAGAGGAACATTATTGAGGAAACTGAAATCATTTTTTCTGAAGCTTAATGTATAATTATTAGTTAACACATTAAATTGTTTAAATGTTTTGTAACTCCAGTCGAATTTAGTTGCAGATCATATTTGAGGCAGAACATTTCTCCGATACTTTTTCCATGTTAAAAACGAAGCGATAACGAACCTATAAGCATTACAAACATGTAATGTAGCTTAAAACTCCTATTTGGCGAATGACTTTAAAAAGTAATGCTGCTAGCTAAACTATTTTGCAAATATCCGTAATGAAATCTTTTTAATGGCGTCTGTTATTGTCAAAAGAAAACAATTACGGGGGAAAATAATAACGCAAATAGCATTTTCTCATCTAATGGTGAAATTACTGTGTAGTTTTTAAGGGAATGAACGCTTGGAAATGAAAAACAGGCATTTTGGGAGGCGCGTTGATTTTTTTTTAAATAACTACGCGGTGCATGAAAATATTATAGCGACTGAATCAGTTTTATGCTTTTTTTTTTTTTGCTTATGCAAAGAAAAATATTTACTTATTGTTCAGAAAGTAAATAAATTACAGCTAGAAAACTGTTTAATGAGCTTTTCCAAACATCATTTTTTTTTTCTCCTTTTAGTCATTCGTTTGTGTTGAGCAAAATTGCGTTAAGCAAACGATTTATATTTTTGGCGGAAAAAAAATGTCAACGACTATTTTCACTAGCTATATAGAAACTCATTATATTTTCAAACATGTTCATTTACATTCAATTTTAGTTCTTCGTAAACTGTTTTACAACTGAAATTAGACTTAATGTTGTTTCTTTTAAATAAAATATTTATTCATAAAACGTTTCGGCTGATTGTCGCAAGTGGCTGTTAATATTGAAATTGGTTTATGAGAAATATTGGAAAGCCAAGGACAAACTTTTAGAACTGCAGTTCGATTGACTCTGTGTTAATGTTTTGATTTTTATATTATTTTTACTTGTTTGGATTTTGAGATTTTAGTTTTAAATACTGCTTAGTGAGTTTTGAATTTTATATTTTTACATTTTGCATTTTATGTTTTTATATGTTATCTTTCTACATTTTACCTTTCACATTTTATACACTATATCTTGTTACCGTTTACCTGAATGTATTTTTACTCTGTACTTTTGATGTATCTCTCTCTACGAGTATGTATTGAGTGTGTGCATGCATACTCGAGTCAGTGAACTTTGTTCAAGAGGTGCTAGAAAAAAAAATATTTCAATTGAGGAAATAGCTAGCTCCAAAAGAAAAATTTTCTTTAATTAGCTTTTTTTAATGAAATTTTGTTCCTCAGAACCAAAACGACGTCCAAAAGTCCCAAATGGCGATTTTCCCTTTATTACTCTATTGTACGTAGAATCTTATGCCGCATCGACCTATACGAATGTTATTATAAAAAAAATTCCTTCACGATTATTTAGCTGCGTAAAAAGAGCGCGAGTCCCATCTTTTGCATGCATCCGACGATCGTTTTCGCTCTCTCCTAAAAAGTTACGAAAATGACTTACGTTAGTCTGGTTCTGAGGTACAGAAATAACGTGTAATTTTCCCACGCACTAAGAGTTTTTTGGCAAAGCAAATCTTTTTGCTGAATTTACTGCATAGACGGAGTCTTTTACCTATTGAGATTCCCCGATGAAGTTCTATAACAGGAGTTATTGTCAAAAAACCTAGTTCCAATATTTGCTCACAGTTTTTGTATTGTTTTAAAATGTTAAGAAATGGAAGCTGTCAGGAAAAAAAGCGATGTGTGCTCTTTTGATTTTCAATATTTAGAATGATTGACATTTTGCAATTTTGAAACTAACAATGCATGTAAATGTAATAGTTTAAAAATTCAAATTTTAATTTTTTTCTTCCGTTTCATACGGTACTAAATGTTTATTCAAAATAGAAGTCTTAAGATACGCTGGAATACATTTTTGAGGCATATCTTCGATTTTTAATGTGTGAAATACGCTTAGGTGTTAAAAATATACATCTGATTAAATTGGTCGTAAGCTTGTTTTAATGTACAATGTATATTTAAAAAATACATTATAATTTTTAATCAACACCCATGAGTATGTCTTTTTTTTCCCTCAAGAAAATATAAAAAATATCAATAAAAATAAAACGAAACAAAAGAGGAATAAACACATATAAAGTAAATAAATAAATACATAAACAAATAACATATGTACATAAGCAAATAAATAAAAGTGCTTAAATATTTTTTATGAGATGCAAGACCTGACACTCAGAAATTCAGATCATAAGAAGGCAGATTGACCGGCTTTCAACCTAACTTTCGTTGTAAGAATAAAAACAATGGCGGAAGAAGATGAAGTTACAATGTATCAGAAAGGGATTATCTTTCCTCTCATATTTCCGGTCTCTTCTGCTGAATTTTTAGGAAAGAGCAGCTTCGACCTTTACGATGAGTTCGTAAAGAAAACGATTTTATTCGTTTTTAATTCGTATAAAAGAGGTTAAAAAGCTACATTTCTCCCATCGAAGGTTTCGTAACTAGTAATTTATCCCTAAAGTCGAGAGCCAATCGTAAAAAGACATAGATTTCACAAATGGATGTGACTAACAAAACCTCGAATCTCTAATACTTGTGCTTTTAATTATGTTGTGTATGTTTACTATTTGTACTTTAGAAAAGCTTTCGATTCTTCTTTTATTAGGGCGTGTTAGAACTTATGTAATTAATTACTGAAAAGAATATATGCATCATAACTAGTTTTCCAGCAACGCATTATAATTTTTCTCCCCGACGCTACAAGAAAGAGGGTTATAACTTTGACGTGTCTGTATATCAGTGTGTCTGTCGGTGGCACCGGTCAGATGGACCGATTTTGAAAAAAGTTCTTCGTTTGAAGGGAGAGTTGATGATCGAGAATGTTCCAAGCTAAAGTCGCGTCTTTGGATCACATTATTGGTTATTTTCTTGTTCACGCACATGCGTCCACATTAGCGTAGTACGTTTCGAAAATTCACATACGTCAAATATTACAAGACTTGACTCACAGCATTACTAAGCTATAATTTGAATCAATTTCTTTGTTATGTGTACGCCGGAGAAATTGCGATGATTTTTTGAGACATTTCAGTTTAATATATCTTTTCTGGAAACTATAAAGGTGTATAAATTAATTATCATCCATACACCTTCATTGGTGTATTACTTTATTTGGAATGAAAAAAATTATCTTATTTACTTTCGAATTCAATTCATTCAGTGACTTTATAGGAAATTTCATGTCCAGCTAACAAACGTTTTTGAAGAGTGCTTCCATTTAAAGAACTTCAAACAAAAATTTCCAACTTAATAATAATAGGTAAATTCGAAATGAAATTTCCGTAGAGAATTGCTTTATATAAGTACCAAAGTATCTGATTCCATTGTACTTTATATTCCAATTTCAGAAGCTCAAACATGCTTTGGAGTACTTTCCGTGTCAGTCTTAATTGCGTTTCAGTTTACAATTTTATTTTCAGCATCTGCAATATTACGTTTTCGTTTTCTTGTAAGAAAAGCCGATAAATTCTATTCTGCGAACTCTGATAAAACCATTTCACTATATTCATACTTTTCTTTCCCTATTTTTACCTTATCTGGTGGCATCTTTTATTTGATCGCAGCTGTTTTCAATTTGTAGACGAAGTCACGTGCCATTAAAATTCGTTGCCACCGTCGGGTCTCGAAATCTCTTTCTCGCAAGAGGACATATTGATTCTCGATATTCCATTTCCTATCGATGTTTGCAGCTTTGGTAATAAAAATAACAAATTTCGCTTTCCGAGTCTGTTTGATAGTTGTTAAAATGGAATTTTAGATTGAGAATAATGAATAATAATGTTGAAAGGACCGTCTTGTGTACTGCAAAGTATACAAGACGGTTTATAAGCAGAATGCTTGCTTTTTAGCCTACTTTCCCGTTAAAAATAAAAGAAAGACGAAAAAAGTATTAAAAGTAGCTTAATGCATCTAAAAAATATCGCCAAGTCCAAAAAATATCGCCAAGTTAAAAAATATCGCCAAGTCAAAAAAAATATCGCCAAGTGAAAAAAATAAAAAGGTAAAATGAATATCGAAAAATTAAAAATTTGAAAGTAGGGTATTGAGATGGGGAATTTGTGTGTCGGTCGGTCGGTCGGTCGGTCGGTCGGTCGGTCTGTCTGTCCCCCCCTAATAACTTTTGAATGAACAGTCCGATTTGGACAAACTTTTTTTTGTTGGAAAGATCTCGGCGAGTACAGCTCATTCCCATATTTGATTTTTTGATTTGAACAATTTTTGGTTCAAATTTGAGCCGTTCAAACAACCGGTCCCGCGATACTAACTTTTTAATGAACAGTCCGATTTGAACAAACTTTTTTTTGTTGGAAAGAACTTTTCAAGGATACTTCATTCCCGTATTTGCATTTCCGATTTGAACAATTTTTCGTTCAACATTGAACCGCTCAAGCAAGCTGTCACCCCTAATAACTTTTGAGTAAATAGTCCGAAAAAAAATGACTGACTGTGCAGACGATATTTTGTTTATTTATTCATTTGTTTTATTGAATTTATTATTATTATTATTATTATTATTTTTGGCAGACGATTTTTTTTTGTAACAAAAATGTTTCATTCACGAGGGCATTCTATTCTTTATTTATATTTAACAACTGGCAACGGATTAAAAGTGAAATTCGAGACATTTTATCAACGGACGAGTTTTTTTTTTCTTTTTTTTTTCTTTCTTTGATAAACTGTGTTTTGATGTACTTTGTACTTTTAATTTTTTTTTGAAAACAATTGAGGAATTTTTCTACGGAAGAACTGTAACAGTTACATTCTTTAAAAGGTGCGACAAAACTTTATTTATTCATTTATTTACTTTTTACGTGTCTATTTCATCTGATGAGAGGGGTATATTTTGCTTTTAGAAATCAGCTTCAAGTGCTAAAAAGGTATGTTTGACATAATTTTCAGTTTCAGATAATCAAGAGAATATTGATCAGATGCTACAATGCCGATTTCGATGTACGGGAAAGTAGGCTCGTTTAGTTCTTGACAGAACTTCTTGTTTTAGCCTACTTTCCCGTTAAAAATAAAAGAAAGACGAAAAAAGTATTAAAAGTAGCTTAATGCATCTAAAAAATATCGCCAAGTCCAAAAAATATCGCCAAGTTAAAAAATATCGCCAAGTCAAAAAAAATATCGCCAAGTGAAAAAAATAAATACGTAAAATGAATATCGAAAAATTAAAAATTTGAAAGTAGGGTATTGAGATGGGGAATTTGTGTGTCGGTCGGTCGGTCGGTCGGTCGGTCGGTCTGTCTGTCCCCCCCTAATAACTTTTGAATGAACAGTCCGATTTGGACAAACTTTTTTTTGTTGGAAAGATCTCGGCGAGTACAGCTCATTCCCATATTTGATTTTTTGATTTGAACAATTTTTGGTTCAAATTTGAGCCGTCCAAACAACCGGTCCCGCGATACTAACTTTTTAATGAACAGTCCGATTTGAACAAACTTTTTTTTGTTGGAAAGAACTTTTCAAGGATACTTCATTCCCGTATTTACATTTCCGATTTGAACAATTTTTCGTTCAACATTGAACCGCTCAAGCAAGCTGTCACCCCTAATAACTTTTGAGTAAACAGTCCGAAAAAAAATGACTGACTGTGCAGACGATTTTTTGTTTATTTATTCATTTGTTTTATTGAATTTATTATTATTATTATTATTATTTTTGGCAGACGATTTTTTTTGTAACAAAAATGTTTCATTCACCAGAGCATTTTATTCTTTATTTATATTTAACAACTGGCAACGGATTAAAAGTGAAATTCGAGACATTTTATCAACGGACGAGTTTTTTTTCTTTTTTTTTTTTCTTTCTTTGATAAAATGTGTTTTGATGTACTTTGTACTTTTAATTTTTTTTTTTTTTGAAAACAATTGAGGAATTTTTCTACGGAAGAACTGTAACAGTTACATTCTTTAAAAGGTGCGACAAAACTTTATTTATTCATTTATTTACTTTTTATGTGTCTATTTCATCTGATGAGAGGGGTATATTTTGCTTTCAGAAATCAGCTTTAAGTGCTAAAAAGGTATGTTTGACATAATTTTTAGTCTTAGATAATCAAGAGAATAATGATCAGATGCTAGAATGCCGATGTCCATGTACGGGAAAGTAGGCTCGTTTAGTTCTTGACAGAACTTCTTGTTTGGTTAAAGATGTGAATGTTGAAAAGGGACTGCAAAATTACATCACTTCAATTATAAGTGATTGTTTAATTTCCATATCTTTCTTTGAAACTTGGCTTTTTTTTCAAGCTAGGTAAACACCTGTTACAATATTTGAGTTATTTCTTGATCTTCAGTGTTATTTCAAATCTTCTAGTATTGAAAATTGTTTCCTTTTATTACAGCACCCAAAAAGCACTCTACATGGTAGAATCAGTACTCTTTTTTATTGCATTGCCCTAAAAAGTATTCTACTTGGTAGTATTAAGGACTGTATGTGCCCTTAAACTGCACTCACAAAAAGCATTCCATCTATGGAAAATTACGCTTTTCTTACGCTGCTACAGAAATTATTCTACATGCTAGTAACGAAAACTGAAGCCTTTTGTTACATAGTACCTAAAAGCATTCAAATGGTTGTATCAAACCTTGTACGTTTTTCTCAATTTGCTGAAGAATGTATTCTATGGGATAGTAATAAACTCAAGCCTTTTATTGCACTGTGCATGTTTATTAGCATGTAACAAAAAGTATTCTACGTAGTTACTTACACTTTTTATCAAACCTTTTATTACTCTGCTATAGAAACCATTTTAAGTTTGAGTAGTATCGAAAACCGCACCCTTTTATTTCATTGCCCCCAAAAGCATTCTACCTATAATGAGAGATATAAATCGCTATAACAATATGCAGTAAAAGAAGCGTTTGGCAAATTTCTAGTGCTTCTTGGGATGCTTTATATTTGCTCTTATAGGAAGTAGTACAGTAGTTTGGCCTAAGGCCCTTTATATAGCGGCTCTAGTTTGAGCTACAATAAGATGGGTACTTAAGATAAGTAAAATGTGTAGCCTAATAAGAGGAGCTACAAGCATAACGCAAGCGACAGGAGAATAAGCAAAATGTATTGTAGCCTAATAAGAGGAACTACAAAAGATAAGTAAAATGTGTGACCTAATATTAAAAGGGGCGACATAAGCTAAGTGAAATGCTAAGCTTGATAAGAGGGGCACATGCCATGAGTAAAACGTGTAGCATAATACGAGAGGCAACATGAGAAAAGTAAAATAATGTAACATTGGAGGGCTAACTGGAGATAACAAAATTAGACACTTGGGGAAGGATATTTTGTAACGTTGTTTAAAACTGGACATTGTTAAATTTTTGTTGAAAAAAGGAAAAATAAAAAATTACATTGCATCAAAAAGGTCTTGTAAATGAAGTTCCATTTCTGCGAGGAGCGAAGTAACTGTTTAATGCTTCTAAGTTGTCGATGAGGCAGAAAAATGAGATAAACAGAAATCTATTTCAAACAAGCGAATTTATCATCAATGCTGATACAGTGAAGCCCGCTTATTACAGCATCGGTTAAAAGAATATCCCGCTTAGTATAATACATTTTAAATGTACCAAACCGTTGTAATATATTATTTTGATTCCGAATAATACAATACCCCGCTTGTTAGAATATTTTTTCGTGGCAAAATGGCAATGCCATTAAGCAAGCTCAATTGTATTTAGAGTTAGGCTGTGAGGAAGATTTTAGACATCTATTACATTTTGCTACAAAATCCATGTTATCAATTTCTGGCAATATCCTTAATTACCTTATCATTTTGTGGCAACGGAGAAACGTATTCCGTGTACTCGAGCACCGCCATATTAATGAATGAGCCTCGTTCTGTAGATGTGTGACAGTTATTTGCGGCATCAGTCTTCTACGGAATCATGGAAATTGAGTCATCGCTTGCGCGTTAGTTTGGGTTAATCGATTTCTGTGACATGTCACATTCTGTCGCTTGCAATCCTCCAGCTCTCCATCAACAAGGATTTACCATCCTGTACTGGGAATATCTTTCGCCTAGAGACGCATGGCTCATAACTTCTGGGGTAATTGCGGGAATCAGCAGTTTTTGCATCTAACTTGACAAGTCGACACAAGTTAACAAAGGCCCTTATGCAATTTTTTAAATGTAGAACTGTCTCTTAGTTATTTGATGATTTAGAGCACAATTTTTTTAGTGATTATTTCCACTGCACGTTTATCTTTGAAGGTTCTTAGAAACGTGGTCTTATATAATGTACTTCCTCTATGTCCCAAATCAACCTGCACATAAAGGTGGACAATTTCGTTCCAAATTAGTTGTACATTTAAATATTTTTGTACAACATATTGAAACTTCTTATTTAAATTACTTTCAAAGATTTGTTTGTATTATGCTAATAATCAACAACATTTCTTTCCTTAAATCAGTATCAAAATTGCTTTCCAAATCAAGGGTCTTTTTTTTTTTTTTTTGAGTTCACTAGTAACTGCACAAAACAATCTTTTTACTAATGAAGGATATTTTATCGCTTGCAATCCTCTAGCTCTCCACCAACAAGGATTTACCATCTTGTGCTGGGAATATCTTTCGCCAAGAGACGCACGGCTCATAACTTCTGAGTTAATTGCGGGAATCAGCAGTTTTTGCATTGCACTTGACACCTCTATTCTAAGTCGACACGAGTTAACAATGGCCCTTGTACGATTTTTATGAAGAACTCTCTCGTAGTTATTTGATGATTTAGAATACAATTATTTTCAGTGATTATTTTCTCCGCAATTTTACCTTCAGAAGGCTCTTAGAAACATAGGCTTATCTAATGCACTCCGCCTTTGTCCCAAATTAACCGTTGCATTAAGGGGGAAAATTGTGCCCCAAATTCGTAGTTATACATTTGAATATTTTTGTGCAACGTATTGATACTGATTATTTTAATTTTTTCAATGATTTTCGGGTATTATGCTATTTATTAACCACATCCCCCTCCTTAAATCAGTATCAAAATTGTTTTCCAAATCAAGAGTCTGTTTTC
Source organism: Uloborus plumipes (assembly GCA_038373865.1). Taxonomy (NCBI): domain Eukaryota; kingdom Metazoa; phylum Arthropoda; class Arachnida; order Araneae; family Uloboridae; genus Uloborus; species Uloborus plumipes. The sequence continues at coordinate 20,663 of JAXGGA010006710.1, forward strand.
TTAGCCACGCCCCCCTTTTTAGGCATCTACTAGTAATTGCACAAAACAATATTTTAGCTAATGAAGGTTGTTTTGTCATATTTTGTCACTAACAATTATCCAACTCTCCATCAACAAGGTATACCATCCTGTACTGGGAATATCTATCGCAGAGAGACACACGGCTCATAACTTATGGGGTAATTGCAAAAATCAGCAGTTTTTGCACCGGACTTGTCACATTAATTCCAAGTCGACACGAGTTAACAATGGAATTTATGCAATTCTTAATGTGAGGTGTCACGTAGTTATTTGATAATTTAGAGTACAATTATTTTCAGTGATTGATTCCTCCGCACATTTACCTTCAGAAGACTGCTAGAAAATGGTCTTATATAATGTATTACCTATGTTCCAAATTAGTCGTTTTATTTAGATAGAAACTTTTGCCTCAAAGGGGTTGTATATTCGAATATTTTTGTACTAAATATTAATATAATCAAAAAACATTTGCTTACCAAGAATTCCTTCCTTAAATCAGTACCAAATAAACTTAAAAAATTCAAAGCCTATCACAATCTTAAACCACGCCCTATTTCGTAAGGACTCTTTCTGAAGTAATCACATAAACTATCTTCTGGTTAATGAATTGTTAATTCATTATAGAGATGGAACGAAGGGGCATTTGGCCGAAGCGCCGAATACCGAAGCTTCGGCCGAAGCTTCGGCTGGCGCACATATTGAAGTTTTTGGATTAAATGCATAATAAATGCGTAGAGTTTTACACTTTTCTCCATATGTTTTAATATTCTTAGCGTTACACAATATTTTCAGCTTACTGTGGCATTCTTAAATTGATTTCATTAATTAAAGTTTATTTTTATTTTGGTTGTTTTTATTTTAATGTTCTTAGTATTACACAACATTTTTAGCTTTCTGGGTCATTCTTAAATTAATTTCACTAATTAAAAGTTTTCTTGTTTTGTTTTGCTTTGTACTGCTAGTACAAGAAAAGACGACATTACTATTTTTGTATTGCAAATTAGTAGTAGGAAGCTCTACTTGGAACATGAAAAGCTCAGTCTGCAATTCAGTTGATGTTTTATAATAAAAAAACTGATATGATCATGTATTATACCATAGAACTACCCAATCTACTACTATTTACGCTGTGTTATATATTTATCTTAATATTCTTAATGCAAAATGCTTCAGTTTTTGGTGAATTCGAAAAAATAGTAGGGTAAAAGCACCAGTAGTCGGCTATTTAAGAGATCTTTTGTTGATCTTGGCTAACCTAGAACTTTCAGCTATCAATACAGTAACAAAAACAAGGTAAAACTTTACAAGGATGAACATTTCTGATAGTGAATCATCTACTTGTTTCAGATATTAAAAAAAAAATTATGTTAAAATCCAAGCTGTTGTCAACACTAATAAATGTTCCAATAGTCGGCCACAGAATCATCTTACCTGAAAAATAAGCAGAGTCGCAATCTTGGATGACGGGCACACCATTCAAAATGAAATGACTCATTACTAATTCAAGAAAAAGTACCCGAAACTTAACTGCCACTGATTGATGATTGAGGATAAGTACATGAATGTGTGAATGCGTCACATCTGATTTTGAATTAAAAATGTACTACTATTTATGAGGAGTTTTATGTCATTGTGGCCGACTACTGGAGACTGGCCGACTACTGGAGTACTTACCCTATCATGCATTCTTTTTTACTTGTCTTTCATTCGCTGCATAAATTTCAGGCCGAAGCGGCCGAATCACAACTCATGCTTCGGCCAGACCGAAGCTTCGGCAATTTGGGCAAATTGGCCGAAGCTTCGTTCCATCTCTAAAACAAACTGATCTTTCTAATATATTGGTGGTATAGTCCTTAAAAATGGGCGTGGCTTAAGAATGAGGTAACTTCGAATTTTGAAACTAATTTGCTACTTCTTTATGGAAGGAAGAATTTATCAATTGGAAGCAAATGTTGTTTTTTGATAGTTTAATGGTACTTTGAATTCTCTGAAAAATCTAACGAAGTCATAAAATCAACAGTATCAATAATAAGTTCAAAATCACTCAAATATATAGCTAATTTGTTACGGAGAGGATAATCTTACATATTATTTCTCTAGCCTGTTTTCTTTGCAACATCGAAACTTTTCTAACTTCTTTCCTAAATTCCATGATTTGCTCCTTATTTTATAGTTTATGTTGCCGGCTGTGGACGAAAAATAGATCCACTGGCTAAAAGCGCTTTTTTTTTTTTTGTCATAAAACCTTTTTTCTGTTTTTTAATACACATTACTTCCACGAATAAGCATCGGAAAACTAAGATGCAGTGGCGAGGTTGGGTAGCACGTCATGCTAGGAGCGTGGGGATCGCAGGTTCAATCCTGCTGTGTGTGTTGTTGCTTTTGGTTGACTGTTTTTCACCGGGTTGCTGTTGATCCATATTTCCCAAAATATATGACCTGCACTCTTTATAGGATTTTAAACCGCAGTTTTTCTAGTGCATTAAAACCGGAAAAGAAAATTTATTTTAGCATGAATGATATTTCTGACAGGTGCTTTTTTGGTTCTTTCCCCAACACGTCATAAAAGTACAAAAATAAGGCATGATTTCATCTTCTTTAAAATCAGCGAAAAAAGATTTAAAAAAAAAGTAATTTAGTATGTACCTGTTTTTCGAAAAGTTACCGGTTTAAATAAATCAAATTCTTGAATTACTAATGTCTATCGCAAAAGCCTTACGCGGGTCAGCTTGTTCGTGTGTATTTTCACTGTTCTTGCAGTGTACACTTATGTTACAAGCAAGGAGATTAAAGAGGAGGAGCTAAATCTCTGCTATCTCAAAGTGGCAACGAATTCTCACCCGCCGCCAGAGGACGCTAGCTGAAACGCTCCCTATCTCCTATGGGAATCAATGTAAATGATACTGAATCTGTCATCTTTTTAAATGCTGTTATGGGGAAGAAAAAAAATTTTTTTCAACTGGATTTTGGTGTAAATCTTCGATTGACATTATGAATTAAATATGAATTTCATCCCACGAAAATAGGTGCCGTATTCTTTGAGAAATAGGTTTAATCGAATGCACTTACCAACTTGCCAAATCTGACAGAATCTGTCATTTTAAAAGACTGCTGTTGGCATGAATATTTTTTTTTTAATTGGAATTTTGCTCAAACCATCGATTAACATTATGAACTAAATATATTTAATAAATACACTTAAACTAATAATTATTTTGTCTACTAAATATATTTAATAACAAAATTAAATTCTGACATAATTAATTTTTTGCCTCATGCTTAATTTATCAACAATTTAGAGAACTGATTCTCAGCAAAAATTATACCGTACAATGCAAAGAAAATGTCACATACAGTCGCATATATGTCAAATTTGGCAAGTAGCTAGATGCCGTCGATTAAACATCTTTCTTAAATAATACGGCAAAATTTCAGTGGGGTGGATCGAAGTCATATTTAGTTCATAATGTTAATCGATGGTTTACACCAAAATCCAGTTGAAAAAAAAATTTTTTTCTTTCCCATAGCAGCATTTAAAAAGATGACAGATTCAGTATCATTTACATTGATTCCCGTAGGAGATAGGAGCGTTTCAACTAGCGTCCTCTGGCGGCGGGTGAGAATTCGTTGCCACTTTCAAACTAGCGCATCCGTAGAACATTTCTCTCCTTCTTTCTACTCCGTGGTTACAAGCTTTTTTTCAAAAGAGAAGGGTTGGGTTGACTTTCATAACTAGAAAGCAGTCCACGTCAGGCACAGAAGTCAGTTTCTTGTGGAGTTACATGAGTTACGTGCTTCAAAGCAAAAGTCAGAGAAAATTTTAGATTCTTAATGCGTAAACTTTCTTCCTCTGATAATCAGACAAAAGTGTTAGAGATTGATGGTTTTCACACCCGTTAATCCTCTTAGAGGCGGACCACGCCCGCCCGATATTGAAGCCTGTAGATAAGCACCAGTATATTCAGGAATGTTGCCAGCAGGTTTAATTCAATATAGAAGAACTACTAGATCAAGAAGTTTTAAACGTCCTGTTTACTCCGTGATAAGACCCAACTTTTGTTAGTTTATGATTGTGTGTTAACCTTCTAAAACGAAAACGTAATTCTGGAAACGATCAACGCCAGAAAATACTATAGTTAAGATGACAGTTATTCAGAGAAATTCAATCTAAAACAATGAGCTATATTCCATTAAATACATAATTAAAAACCGGCCATCTTTGTCCAGTGGTCAAAGATGTCTGACCAGATGGTGAGATTCCGAATTCGAGTCTCGGCTCGGGCATGGATGTACTTTTATCTCTCCTGTCCTTGTCCTTTCTCTGTGTGAATGTGTTGTGCTGTGAATGGGCGCCTATAAACTTGTCCTTAAGGCACGTGTGTACTGTTGAAGTCGGACTTCAAACGAAATGACGGCACAGTTGAGAAGTAAAGCAGTGCACTCCGAAGTGCCAGGCTAGCGGACACAAGACAACAACAACAACAACAACAACAACTTTATTAAGAAAAAACATTGGACACAAAAATAAAATGAAATTAACCCAAACCTGTTCTTTCTGCAGAGGTAAGGACCGTTATAAAAAGAAAACTTATACGTTTCTGATACATTCTTTCTTAGTAATTTATTCTCAGTATAAAGTGGTTGAGGAGAAAAGTATATTTACTCAATTTTTAAAGTCATCTATTTGGTAATATTTTAATTATTTGATAACAAATGTTCATACACTATACCACCACTTCGGTTATTTCCATTTGAAGTCTTATTAATTCCATCCAAAGAGTTCAATTTCGTCTTTATTATGGACTCATCAGTCTGAAATAGGTAGTGACAGAGCTGGTGGTAGAAAACATCCTATAGAAGCTAATAGTGCCAAAATACTGGTAGATAATGTAAAATTAGCACACCGACGAGAAATTACAACCCAAGATGGCAATATATTGTATGTATTTTTTGCCTTAGCCCTGGCTTAGAGGCTGCAATTTAGCGCTTAATACCGAAGTTCCGCCTCAAATTTACGAGTTGTACTCTACCCATAAGTTTTACTACCTATAAATACCCATGAATTTTGCTACCAATAGAAAACATTTTTTTCTTCATGATACGAATTTAGTTTCTCTATGTAGCAAATTTTTATTTTGCACTTTTTCATCTTGATTATTTTATTATTTTCTGAGAGAAATGAAATTCCAAAGAAAAGAATTTATCTTCCAAAATAATTGCTGTAATGGTTAGTGGAGGTGCATTAATATCAATTGTCGTCTGCTTATTTTTACAAGTGGAGAAGGAGAGAGAGAAAGAAGTGAATATGTTCCGCCACATCCAATATTTCCTAATTTGTATGTCCCATGAAAGAATAATTATGATTATTTACGGTAGTTTTTAGCGATTAATTTTGCCTGGAAGATTATACAATAAAAGTAATGTCTGCTTTGCATGTTTGAATGAATTTCATTAATCATTGGAATTTCATAAAGATGTTGGAAGAGTTGAATTTACCCGCATGAATTACTGCTTACTCCGAACATACCAGATTAAATCCGACAGTCACCGGAAACAATCGTAATTAAATCGGTAGACGAACCGCGACATCGATACGTGGTGTATCGATTACGCACACAATTGTATCGATTAACTGATTCGTGAATGGATTCTGTTTCATGAACGGGCAGCGACTAGAGCTTCAAGAGAAGCCATTAATGAGCTTTATTAAAATTCCAGACGGCATAAACAGGCGCCAGGGGGCACTGCTAATGATTCCCTCTATTTACATTTCGCTCTGAGTGCGGGATTTTGATTAATTATTTTGGAATGTTGATATTGAATTCCTTTTCGAGTGTAATTTAACTTTCTGATACTGTATGTTTATGCTAAAAATAGAGTGGAATTGTTACGTACATTGGAAATAAAAATCTTTTCCAAAGTTTTGAGTATTTTAATTAGCCATATGCATTTAATTAAGGTTTCATTTTTTTGATCGATGAAACAGTACTTTTAAAAATTAAGATTTATTTTAACAATTATTTTAGAATCTCTTGAATGCTCTCTGCAGTTAATTAAGCGAACAATTAAGTTATGTTCTTAAACAATTATAAAAATGCGTCTTCACGTATTCCTTTCAAAAAAATTTTGGTTTCTTAATTGGAATGGAAAGATAAACTAAAAATAAATAGTTGCTTCGTAGAAATGATATTTCTACAATTTAAAAAAAATAAAGTGTTAATATCTACAGCTATCTTTGCAAATCCTTCAATATATATTTGATTGTTCAGAGCATATAAAAGGGCCATAGTGGCCCGATTGCTAAGGAGTCGAACTCGTAACCGGAGGGTCCCAGGTCCGATCCGAGCCGACAAAGATGCACCGTGTTCACTAATGGTGGATGGGGCACATTAAATACAGTTCGTGAGGATAAAGTCCTCCGAATGAGTTAATATCTCCGGGGGTACTGGACCAAGGGTTTGCTCGACTTCCGGTTGGATCTAAAAAGCAGAACTCTCTTCTGAATCCCCATACAGCTAGCTAAACCACGTGCAGTAGTAGATACGATGCAGCTTGGAATAAAAGGAAATGACTGCACAGAGCTTATGTTTTAAACTTCCCGTCGTCAAAAGCAAAACTTAGCATTGAAGCCTAAGATGCGTTACTACGGTTCAGGCAGTAAATATGCTTAAGAAAAAATCTTTTTGCATGCATATATATGATCTTTAAAAGTTATTACTATAGGGCGGGACACGAAAAAGTGGCCCTGCTTGTTTTTCCCTCAAACACTTTTACTGATTAAATAGTATTTATATAAAAAAAAATATATGAAATGAATTTGGAAAATATCATTCATTTATTTTAACTTGTTGCTTATAATTACATTTTCAGAAAAGAAATTCCAAATGAAAAGCTTTTGCTACAAAATTACAATTATGAAATTGTTGCATATTTTGAAGGCAACAAATTTTAGTTTTTAACTAAACGACGTTGAACTTGTTGATGTAGATAACTTGTGCAAAGGTATTCACAAAATAAATAAAGATAAAAAAAAATGCATTTCGTTCCATCTTTATTTCGCTAACTTTTTTAAAAGAAAAAAAAATCATTTGCTTGCCAACCAACCATTAGTATACTTTGTCTTGACCTGAGTCACTTAAGCAATTAATGTTTCTGGAAATGCGTGGGATGAATTGTCCTGGGACTAAACATCTTCAAGAAATGGGGTTAATGGTGGATCTGAAGTTCTCGGTGCATTAAAAGCTCCATAAAACACTCCAGACTCCCTTTTTAAAGTCGGACAAGGGCAATATCTTGGCATGGTCACTGACGCTTGTGCAGAAAATGTGCTTTGAAATTGCGAAATCGTCTGTTTTGGAAGAATAAGTTCCGGGTCTGTAGCACTCACGGGTGGTTTTAAACTGCGTTTTCAAATTTGTGGAAACTGAGCTTTGAAGATGTGTAGTTTTGAAAATTTAATATCATGCAGGCAATTAACTTGGAAGTGTGGGCTGTTATGCAAAAGATACCAGAAATATTTCAAGCTTTTTCTCTTCCTCTGTTTGGTTATTTCTATAATTCTGCTTGCTGGATATGAATAACTGTTCAGTTTACGCTGGTAGCCAGGGATTGAAAGTAGCACATTTAAGTTTTGGCGATAGACTTTTGTGGTTGCTATATTACTAGATTTTTTTTTATATTTCAAAATTACCTTTTACTACAATAAGCCAAGGACATATACTTACATATTTATTAATTTTCATGACGTTCTTCTTTTTGAAACATTATTACCGAATTGTTACTTTTTTCTGTTGAATTTCACATTAAATTGCAGAATTGAAGACTTTGTATGATTACTAATGGTTATATTACTCCCCTTCCAAGTAACATAGTTGTGATATAAAGAGAAAAGTAATGGTTTTTGTCACGCGAATATTTACCTGGCAATAAAGTACATTAGTTTTGTTTACAAAAACAGTTGATAAATCATTACGTTTGATCAAGAAGAATGTAGTAATTTTGTTGTAATAAATATTACTTTCATGTTTCAAAATTAAAAAAAAATCATTTTGAATTTTGACGTCTTGAATTTATTTTTTCATTCTTGAAATCACGAATTGTTACAATTTCTCAGGAGCCGCTATGGTCTGCCTTAATTCCGATTCAGTACAGTTAAAGGCGCTCGGATCTTTCAAATGACATTATTTACAACAACAATAACATTTATTTATTTTGGAATCCTTGAGGTAGCAATACATTTAAAAATTAAATTTTTATTGCTATGTTTTCTAGTGAAATTATATCCAATTTTATCACTGATGCTCGTATTGGCGATAACCACTAAAATAGCCTTAAAACTTTAATTGTCATGTTATGAATTTTATCGTATCCAATACAGTCAAACTAAGAAAACAGTCGCCAAGGGGTACATAACTGATATTTATATATTGGACTCCTCTCAATTCCGAAACACGTGTATATATAGTAAAGTCCGCTGAATGGAATAGCCATTTCGCCACAAAACATGATCTAATAAGCCGGGTATTCCTTATCCGGGATCAAAATAATACATTACAATGGTTTGGTACTTCTTTGAGTTTGTGATTTGTTTGTGATGCATATTTCTCGCATTAATTATACTCATTTTATGCAAATATTTGTTCTTTGAGACCAAAAATTAAATATTTTTTTTTGTTATCAAGGGGACTGCTCGTTAATGTAAGAAAATAATGTTAAGAGAACCACAGCGAACTTGTTGTATAGCTGGAAAAAAGAAATCTAAATTTCGTTTTAATTTTGTTTTCGTGTAACAAAGTAAGTTTCCTTTATGTTTAAGCAGATTTTATCAAAAAATCTTCGTTATGTAAGGTACATTACACAAACTCACAGCCTTTTTCTTCCCGAGACATCCAAACTAAACAAAACTTTGTGACAGGAAGACATTTTAACTTTTGTATTTTTACTGCTTTGAACATCAGTGACGGTTTTCTTTCCGAAATTATATGCTTGGGGAAATCTCGAAATCTTAAAGGGGGGAGATTTAGACGATTTTTTTTCTTCTGCCATTGAATAAAGTATCTTTTCTTTTTATATGTGTCAAAGTGTTGAAAAGGAGTGATATTGCGGAAAGGAACATTTTTGGGAAACTAAAGCTTCCTTACTTTTTCTTAGTTAGGGTCTGTTTTTCCTTTTCAAACGTTTTGATTTTTAAAAACTATCCAGTAATGCTTCGATGTCTCCATAATTCTAAAATATTTAATTTTTTTGTGCATAACAACTAACTTGGGGATAATTAAAATAAAAAAGTTGCTTTGAATATTGGATAGTTGGAAAAAATAATAACTGTCTTCTAAAAAAAGGAAAGTGAGTGCAAAATTTAAAAGTTTAACGAGTAGATGATCATCAAAAATACATGCTTGAATGAAATTTAAAATATAAATGAAATAATTTCTACTAATGATAAAGCATAATGTATTTTGGTGTGTCTGTAAGTTTTTATGTCTGCGTCGTGTTTACAGGATTGAGAGTACAACGTAGCACTACAAAATTTGGTACAGGCGCACTTTGGTGGTTAGGAATATGCAATGCACCTCGGGTATAATTTTTTATTTCCATTTTATTCCCTTTTTATTATTTTAATTTTTACAGACTTTTTTGCAATTTAAACACTAGAAAATGGAATAAAAAATCTTTGAACCTTTTAAAATTCTGTATCAATCGAAAGCGCTAATTTTTCTACGCCAGATGAAGTTTGTTTGAATTTTAAATGAAACTATAACTGATGTGGTAGGCGTTTTTGATGCTAATTATTGAGGTGTTTGTCAGTCCAAATCAATAATTTAGTCTCTTCTTAATGTGCTGATAAAAACGAGCAAATTCTCTCACAGCTTTGTTTCTACATTTTTGGATAAAATAATAATTTAAAGTTAATTTTTAAGGTGCTGCACGAGAAAATATTAATTGAATTTCGTAGAACAAATGACGTGAGTAAAATGCTTCGAAAAATATTTGTCGCCATAGCAAACACACATTGACCGTCTCAATTAGTTACTTGTGGTTATAGAAGTTGCCATTTTATATAAAACATATTGCTTTTAATTTAATCTTCAGAATTAAGAAGTACTCACACTAAAGTTTGATGCCTAAAAGTAAAGATAAAGAGTTTGGAACTATTTTTCAAGAGCTAATATTGTCTCCTTTTTTTTTCGAAAAACAAATTTCGCGTTACTTTTTCTGACTTTTAAACGTCAATAGGTTTTGTAATAGTAATGAAAAGAGATGACATATATTGTAAATAGATTTAAATGTTTAGTAAACTCCCGATTATTCTCGGAATAAGGTGTCACGGTAACCGCGGTAAGTGAATACAGCGGATTGTCGTTCAATAGGGGAAAAAAAAAACAGTATTAATGTATGCAATAGCTAAAAAAGGTGAACAATACGATACATACATTTAAATAAAAGCTAAATTGAATGTTAAAAAATCTTGAAAGCTAAAAACGATCAATAACGCACTTTTTTTTTTTTTTTTTTTTTTTTGCATTCAGTAAACCATCACCGTAAAATAAGAAATCGAAATTGTGAAAGTCCCGCAGATAACCTGAACCACGGATAATCCGATCACCGATAATAAGGAGTTTACTGTAATACTACAGTGAACTCTCACTTATGCGCCGGCCCAAGGTACCAACAGAAAAAGGTGCATAAGTGAGAGAGACGTATAAGTGAGCAAGCCTATTTAAAGGACTAAAACCCAACATAGACTCTAATGAGAGAATGAATAAGAATATTTCTATAGAAAAGGGACATATTCCTACAGTTAGGAAAGTACTGTAACGTAACTGCAATGATAATGAGAGAACAAAAATTGTAGCATACTTAATTACAAAATGTTCCCTTTAAAACGATCCGTAATAAATAATTGTCCCTCTCCGAATTCTAGTTCATGCGGAGAAAATGCCTTCCGTTAGCAGTAAAGGCGAAAGTTTAAAGAGGAAAGTGAAGAAAAATGCTTATTTTTTAAAGAAAATAATTTTTTTTTTTTACATTTTACGGAAAATTCGGTGCATAAGTGAAATATTTATCTTTCCAGCAACGCATAAACGAATGCTTCTATCATTATTTTCCTATGGAAAATGCTGGGACCATTTAAAATCGTCGTATAAGTGAAAAAGACTCATAAATGAGGCGGTGTATAAGTGAGAGTTCACTGTAATTATTTTTTTAAGGGTTTTAATTAAAAACTTACTCATACATTTACTTAAATATAATTTCAATGTTTTGACGGATTTATAAACGAACAAAATATTTTATTGGAAAATATTTTAAATATATTTGTCGAAAAATAAACTAATAATAACAATGCCATTTGATTTAAATTTCTAATAGTTTTTTTCCTACCATATTTGGGCACTGTAATACTTTATTATTTTGCTTCATGATTATTTTTCAATTACTAGATCATTTAAATTTTTATTGTTAAGCTCTGAGATAATGTTTCAATTTACTAAATTCACGTGCCATTGTTGTGTTTTAATCATGTGCTAAAAAACTTCTTTCGTTCCTAAATACATTAACTTATATAGAAAATTATTCCTTCAGCAAAAATGTTTACTTTTGCAAGCTATTAGATTGTGGATTTAATTCAGGAAGTTTCTCCATTTTTCCCCCCTCTCCCAAAAGCAATTTTTTGCATCCGGCGAAAATTTCGACTAAAGAAGCATAATTTATCTTCTAAACATTAGTTTTGTTCTTTTGTTCCCCCTGCAATCGCGGTTGAAAATGTTTCATTTATTTTAGATTTCTTTAACGTTGGACGATAAAGCAGTGATTGCCGTTAGTTTCCTGAGGCTATGTAGCTACAAATTCCTTTTAGAAAACGCGAGTAATTAAACTTCTTTGTTTATTAATTTGAAGCAAGGTATCATCTGGGTGTAAATTTGGTTCTGCTTTCTTCTTGAAGGCATTTATTTAAAGGTTGTTTTAAATTTGCATCTCTATACAATTAACTATGAATTTGTTTTTGTACTATTGTATTACTTGGGTTATTAAATATTTAGTCATAAATAATTTTTACAGGTTCTTCGTTTTAAAAATGACTACTTGTTGTAATTTATGTATTCAATTTAGAGGATGTAAAAAAAAAGTGTTAGCAGCAAAACTGCACGCGTCAGTTTTTATTAAAGGTAATTACTTTGTCCTGCGTGTTGTAAAGACGTTAAATTAATAATTAAGAGTGTTTTGAAAGCATTTAATTTTCTTCACTAAGTTCTACTTTTTGAGCAAAGAAAAATTGCTGTATTTTTTTTGGAACTCAGTTGCCACGTGGTTCCTTTTTCAAATTTCGCAATCTGCCAATGTGGCGCGTTCACGAATCCTTGCATCTCCACCATGCAGAACATAATGGCGCGATACTGGGGGTAGACGACGCCATCTGTTGAGTTGCCGGGTCACCAATATGTGTCTCACTGATGCGTATCCCTGACGGGGTTTGATCCAGGGATCTTTGTGATGGTAACCCAGAATTTTAACTACTGAACCAAAAAAATAACTTTACGGCTCTGGAGAAAAGTTGGGTTATGTGCTCTCGGACGTACGGAACACATAACGCATTTCGTTGTTACGAAAAATATAATTTGAATTCGAGGTGTCAAAATTCAAATTAATTTTGTTTTTATTATTATCTTTTTTTGTTAAGTAAGCATAGTTCCATACATCTGATTTTTTGCAATGGTTTTTTGAATTATTTTTATTTTCTTAATTTCAACACAGTTCTTCAAGGAAAAACGAAACGAGATCCGTTTTCAATTTCTTACACTTTCGAAGAAAAGAGTCCATTTAACGATTCCGCTTTATTTTAATTATTCCAAGAATAAGAAAACAAAAAACACCATTTTGTCATTTTCATCTATCAAAAATGAATGAACGTTTAAACAGAATAATATATTTTTTTAGTTAGTTCTGAAACGAAGCACTCCATTCCAAACGTGCTCCCATGGCAACGCGACTGAGAAATCGTCTGCGCTAAAGTCGCTTTGAATTTCAGTGCAGAAAATAAATAGAAGATTGCTTGCTCGATTTGCTTGTTTAATTTTGTGCTCTGCTTTACTCTGGGGAAGGGTTTCTTTTTTTCTTTCTCTCTTCTCGCGATATTCTATTTCCAGTTATTAAAAATCTCATCTTCTATTCTGTTGCTGCCTTATTCGAGCTCTTTTTAGGTTGCAGTCGTGATTACGCTGCTTAAAATCGATTGTTGAGATTTTTCGTAGTCTAATCTTAATTTTTCGTAGAGATATGATAATGAGGGAGCTTAATTGTTTTAAAAAGGTGAAATTATGCTTCCTGCTTCTGAAACATCGAAGATTAATGATTAACATTTTATTAGGTAATGCCGTGTAAGATAATAGTAAGTTGCGATACATTTTTACTTTCTTCTATATCTAATATATAGAAGAAAGTATTGGTTTCGTGAAAATTTTCGAATGTCGAATTTTGACGGATTTGCACGTTTTGAGGTGCGCTGAGTCCATTTCGACCATTTTTGGAAAATGTCTGTCTGTGTGTGTGTGTGTGTGTCTGTCTGTGTGTGAGTTTGTATGTGTGTGACCAGTTTTTGTGGCCGCGCTAGAGCAAAAACTACTGCATGAAATCGAACAAAAATTTTTGCACATATGTACCACTATGTGAACTGGTGCACCTGACTCTGTTTAGCGAATTCCTCTAAGGGGGGTGGAGCAATCGCACGTGTTCTGCGCATGGGTGATTGCTATATCTCAGGAAGTAACCGGCGGAATCAAACGAAAATTAGTCCAGAGGTAGACCCTATTGAGTACAGGTGCTGATTCAATTTTTGTGTCAATATCTCGAAGGGGGGAGGAGCAATCGCACGTGTTCTGCGCGGGGGTGATTGCTATATCTCAAGAAGTAACTGGCGGATACAAACGAAAATTGGTCCATAGATAGACCCTATAGAGTACAGGTGCTGATTCAATTTGTGTGTCAATATCTCAAAGGGGGGTGGAGCAATCGCACGTGTTCTGCGCGGAGGTGATTGCTATATCTCAGGAAGTAACAGGCGGAGTCGAACGAAAATTGGTCCATAGGTAGACCCTATTGAGTACAAGTGCTGATTCAATTTGTGTGTCAATATCCCAAAGGGGGGTGGAGCAATCAAAAGTGCTTATTTTGTCATTGCACCTATTGTATCTCGGGAAATATTGCTGCGATTTGAATGAAATTTGGAATAACACTAACCCAATATGGAAGCAAGCATCGATTAAATTTTGGCGCCAATCGCCCCAGGGGGAGGGTGGGGTGATTTTTGCGCTTAGTCAACAATACGAAAAATTAATTCATTAAAAAATCGCTTTCACGCTATTTAATTATCAAAACAGCTGAAAACTTTCAATGATTTGAAATTTTTAACTGTTGCCAGTTTCTTTTTACTAACAAATAAAATGTTTGCAATTAATCTAAACAAGGCTTTTGCAATGATTTCCAATTTCGCTCATTGATTCTGCATTTGCAGGGTTATTACTATAATTGGGAAATTGGAGCTGTCTCCAATTATTCGGGCGAGTACGTATTTTATTTTGTAACTGAAATTCATGAGATAGATATAGAAGAAAGTTTCGTGACGGCTACGACAGCTAGTTAATTTAGTGAAGAAATTGCTTTAAAAATGTTCTTAATATTTCTTGCATATTAATATTACATTTTTAAATTCAATGCTCGGTATCAAATAAATCAGTTCTGTGCTGTGAATTAATTCGAGCTTTCATATTTAATCGTGGTTAGATTTTTCTTAGTTCCATGCTAATAATTTTTTGATAACTTGGCTAAATTTTCGTCAAAAAGTTTATTTATCATTAAGAAGTAAAAACCTTTTTCTTCTGCAGAAATAATAGCAATAATAATAATAGTTACATTAATAATAACAAATGCATAATACAGCATTATAAAAGCATAAGTTAAAGAAACAATTCTCTTATGAGGTTTCGGAGGTACAAAGAATGTGTAATAAGAAAGTTCTGGAAGAAACTCTGTAGAGAAATGAAGTTTTAAACTGGCTTTGCCAATTTGTTCTAAAACATGATGTTTTCATCATTTGCCTTTTATTTTTTGTAAATGGTTTATTTTATAATAAACATCAACTTAATTGTAGAATTTGCTTTTTATATTCCAAATAATGCTTCACATTCCTTACTTACGATGAAAAAAAAGAAATGTCCTTTTTTCTGGTACTACCAGTACAAAACAAAAAGACATTATTTCAGTCGTAAAATTAACTTAAATAAAAAATGTAAGCTAAAAATGTTGTAAAACACTTGAGAATTTTACATCGTATTGAGTAAATTATCACATATTGTATGCATTTATTATGTATTTTCATACTAAAACTTTTAAGATATGTAGCAGCCGAATCTTCAGCACTCGGCGCTTTGGCCAAACTACGCCTCATGCCATGTCTATTTTTAACTCAAAAACAGTATTTTCTTGCATCATTTGCGCTTTCTTAATGAGTTCTCTAACTTATTTTTAAATTTTTATATTAGTATAAAAGCAACAAACAATTCTAATTTTGAAATTCCGGCAAATTAAAGCTTAAATAAAATACATAATGAATCGAGATTTATTTCATTCAAATGTAACCCCGAAATTTCACTTCTGCTGTTTATTCATTTTGAGATATTGTTTAGTATTATGAACAAAGAGTGCTCTCAAAAAGGAGAGAGACAAAGAGAAAAATAAGGGTATAAAACAAAATCTTTCCACTGGCTTAACAAAACCGCATACTTTATTTATTTTATACATTTTCCCGTTTTTCAACGTTTCCTTGGAAACCTGTTCGTAATGCGATACTTGGATAAGCATAGGGTTTTAGGATGGCAACGTCTGATTGTATTAACGTTATCATTTAATGGCTATTTCTTTCGCTTGTCTGGCAATTTTGGAGAAAAAATGCTGACCCGGCCTTGTAAGACTTCACGAAATAGGATATATTTGGAGCTCTTATTGAATTATTATGTTTCTTGAAACTCTTGTACAGCGAAGAAATTGGTTTATTTGAGTTTAAGCGAAAGTACCCGAACACAAAAATTGCGATATTTTCATGGTTGAGCAAGATTTCTCCGTTTCAATAGAGGATATATGTATTACTTTTTCTTTTTATCGGATTTGTTCTTTTTTTTTTCGTCTGTGCTGATTCGGAGGTTTTTCTTCTAGTTGGAAAGAGTTCGAAAATAAATAAATAAATAAAATAAAATAAAAATGAATAAAATTAAATTAAAAAAAAAAAGAAATCAATAAATAAATTATGTAATTGAAAATAATTTGAATATAATGTGGTCTTTTTTGCAGTGTTAACAAAGAAAAAACATAGTTAATCTGATGTTTAAAATTTTATTTTAATGTTTATTTTTTTAATATACAAGTTTTTGTATTTTCAACGGATATGGAGAAATCATATTAAAAAAAATCTTAGAGCAATGATGAATAAGTAGCACTTTCCTTTCTAGCTGCGGAGGTGTCAGTCCACCGTCAAGTGGGGGGAAGTTTGCTTGAACAACTCGTTTGTTTTACTCAAAGTAATGTTAAAAAACACCAATTTGAAAAGTAAACAAAGAAATCAAATGTAAATTTCAATACAATTAAACATTGAAATAAAAATCTATCAATATCTCTGTTGTCGCTCAAGCATGACTAAGAAGTAAACCTTGTTGAAAATGTTACCCTTTCATTTTAATCAGTATTTATTATCATCAGAAAGGAGTAAGTCTATAATATTGTTACTATCCTGTGTAAGTCTAGGATATTGCCACTATCATCACATCGCCATTCCTAACATTATATTTCACACTTGCATTGTCTCTTACTTCATTTGCATTCTTCACTACCTTCAACATTTCAGATTGTCTTGTTTATTTTCATTTTTCTTTGACATGTATCCTATTTTTTTTTTTAAAGCAAAAGTTATTTCTCCTAAAAATGGTTATTTTATGCAGGGATTCTTTAAAATACTCAAGTTTTCTCTTTGAAATTCCTTCTTCCTTTCTGGCTGTATTATAAATTTCTGTTGAGTATTCTTCTTAGTTTCATTAAACTACATTCCGGATATTTGAGACCTACTTATTAGCTTAAATCTCTTTGCTGTCTAGCATTGGATGAAAAGTTTGGTTTTTTCTTCTCTAATACTAAAATAGATATTAACCTGTTGTTAAAATAGAGTTTTCAACAAAAAATGTTGCCTTATTTTAAATTTTGAATTGTTTTAAGATCAATGTTAAAAATTACCTTATTAATGTTTTCCTTGATAGAAATATTTAGAGGGACATCATTTTTAAGTGATGCTTTTTTTTTCTTTTGTATTAATGAACGATAAATATAAAAAATTATCCATGAGACTTTTCATACAACAAGAAAACATTCATATTCCTTAAAGCTGGGCTTAATTTTTCACTGGAATTCAGTTCCTGTAGCTTTTTTAAATAAATGATTACCAATTTCGACAGTTAAGACAGCCAATACTCCTTCATTTAGGAACTTTTTTGAAGGGCTCTTCAAACTAACTCCTTCAAAAAATCCTCAATTTTTAGTCTTTGGTTTCATAATCTTCCGCTATGAAAGTCCTTCAAAACATACCAGTTTTCTCTATTTTCAAATCAAACTAATATTACGACTCTTATTATGTCTCCGAATCTTCCTCCTATTTAATAACATCAAAGATGTAGTCTGAAGTTGATTACTGTAATTTTTATTTTGGAAAATTCCAGTTAATTTTTTAACTCTTTTTCTCTAGTACCATCAAAGTCGACCTACAATTGCGCTTTAAGAGCTTCAATTTCTAAACTTTCTGAGGGAGAACCTTTCCATTTTTAAAGAGCATTATCAAGGGTAGCCTCGGTTTCGTTTTTTAAGCCCTATCCCTTCTTCTAATATTACCAAAAATGACTTGTAAATGCATGTGTAAACAAGTGAGGGGGAATGTGTACGATACTCCCGAAAATATTTGTTTTATTATTGCGAAAATAATGCGAATTTAAAGTTAATATGTTTCAAACTGTGGTGAAAACAGTCTTTCAAAATCCTACTTTTTCTCGTTCAAAACTTCTCCAAAACTCCTTCATTTGTATTTTTAAAATTGAGTACGAATTCTGTTTTTATTTTTTTTAAACCTTAAGACATAAATGGTAGATTAATGTTTTTTTATTGCTTCCTTAACCCATTTATGCCCAGTGTCCTAAAAACGGGACGCTTGTTAGTTACTGCAAACAAAAACCTGTAATGGGTAGATCATTTTACTAAAGCTGTTTTCCACAAGTTAAATAGTCCTTCTTGAGAAAAGCAGTTATAGCCACTATTTGGACATCAGAGTTTATTTATTGACAGCTATTTTCAGAGAAATCATTCAAGCAACGATCCGGCATGTGTAGCCACAGAAAGTAAGTTTTTTTTTTGCGAACTTATTTTTCATAAAATTAAACTATTTTAAAATGATTTGCTTAAAATTGATCACAGATGCCTTCTGTAATGTTACTTTGCAAAAGTAAAGTCAAGTAAGGTCGTATTTTGCTCACATATCTGCAAAATCTCCCATAAACAGGACGTCAAATAACTTAATAAATATGGCAACGGCGATCTATTTTAAGCCTAAAATGTGTGTAAACCATTCCAAGTAAGAATTTTAAGCAGATAAAAATTGAAAAAATTGCCAAAAAAAACTTGTGCATAAATGGGTTAATGTGGTATTAAATTAATATTTTGGTAGGTACACATATAACGAGGGGTTACTGTAATTTCCAATTTCAAGGTATATAATACAACTCACTTTCAGTAAGAAAAAATAGCTTCTATTACAAACCGAGCAAGCCATTTTATGTATCTTGATCGATATGAAAACGATTTAACATTTCAAGCTGATGGAGGTATTATACGGCAACACTTAACCGAAATGCGAATCGCATAAGAAACAATCGAGAAACAGCTCACAAAATGGCGGAAAACAAAACTTCGAAAGACATTTACTGCGTATGAACAGCTTCCAAGTTGTTCTTTTACATGAAAAAAAAGAAAAAATCTAACTTTTAGACTTGGGAGGAATTGGTAATCTTTTAAAGTATTGGAATAAAATAAATAAAATCGAGTAGCTCAGCCCCATAAATGCACGAACATGGGTTCTTTGGTTCATTTATCTTTTCCGGTAACTGATCGTGTGCTTCGTTATTAATGTTTCCATTTTGAGATTACTGTCTTCTTTTGGCGGGAGAGATAAATTATCTGTGTTGTTCAGATTGTTTAGTTTTTTTCTTCCGAATTTGGATGTATTAGCTTGCCTTTTAAATTCATAAGTTTTAAGCTAATTATTTTGTTAAAGTCGTTTTGGATCATGAATAATAATGGAAATTCTTAATAGAAATTTATTAAAATGTTCTGGGGTAAGAAAAATGTTGAAAATAGTTTTATTAATGACGAATCTTTTTCCGTAACGTGTTAAAATACTTCTAAATATGCTTTATTCCATAGGGTAGCAAGTTAAAATATTTTTGAGTCAGAAAATACCTGATGTACTTTTTCTTGTGCATATGAAAGCTGAAATATAGTTAACTTAAAATATTAAAAGTAGAAATATCCAGACTTTTTGAAAACATATTCAATGCTTTTATAGGAAATTATAAATTACCTTCGTAGCAAATTTACCTAAATAAGTTTAATGAAATGTTAGTAATAAATGCCAGCTAACCCGCGTGAAGCATTTGCCCTTGACAGTAGTAATTCAAATATTCCATATTTTTAACGGGTTCTTTTTCAAAAATCAGATGCAAAGTAAATTGCTATTTTTTGCCAATTTAATAAAAAAAGAAATGTCTTTACTTTCGTAGCTTTATGAAGTATTAACCCTTTAACTGTCAAGTTATTTTGATTTTTAACACTTTTCCAAGCACAAACCCGAGAAACAGTCGGGTTTGACAAAGAGATGAAGCCGAAATAAACGTCTCCCGATATATATTCGGGTATAACAATACGATGCACTCAAAAAAAAAAAAAAAAAATACCCCGAGTAATACTCGGGCGTGACATTTTCGAAAACCAGCTGTGCCCGAGACTATCTCGGGCATGACAGTTAAAAGGTTAAGAAAATAACAGCAAAAAAAAAAAAAAAAAAACAACTTTTAAGAAACATTATTCATGCTAAATTTTCAGACTAATACAGAAACATTTTCTTTTCCGGTTTTAATCTCACAACACAACTGTGGTTTAAAATCCTGCAATGAGTTTTGATTATTTTTAGCGGGGTTTGTTTTTTTTAGCAAAATTCTAATCCAACTTTCTATCATCATCTAAATTATATCTCAAAGGTGTTTTTTGTTTTTATGTATTAATTTCATTTATTTATTTATTTGTGGGCACGCCATAATTCAAGCAATATTTCATCAAACTTCGATAGTAAGATATCACCTTAAAGGTTTTTTCACCGCTATCAGCGAAAAATAAACAAACCATTCACTTTTTTGCTGCAATACAAAAAAAAAAAAAAAAACCCCCAAAACACGTGTTTTTGCATTCCTTCTGTCAAGTGCAAATGCTTCGCAAGGGTCGGTTTTATGCACATATACAACACAGAAATACAGAACTAACTATGAAATCAGTTTTTATCATGTAGATAGCTCATGTAGATAGCTAAAGGGAAAAAAAAAAGCTTTTTTTCTTAACACTATCGCTTTGTAGTTTATACTCTTGAAAATGGCTACTTTTTGCTCTTCTGCAAAAAATGAAAAAATGCTACTTGATCAGTGACATTACTACTTGAACAGTATATTCGACCGCAGAGTATGTGTTGTGTTTTCATTCGGATGGAATGATTTAAAATCAGGTTTTAATTCTGCCAAAGGGAAAAACCTATTAAAATAGTTTTCGGCTAAGACTCGAACTCATACCATTTTCATTACAGGCACGACGATGCTTTTCCAACCCAACCAATGCGCCTTAATTTTTGGATGCTATTTTTTAAGCTATGTGTCATAAAATCAGGTGAAAAACGTTTTTTTCACCAAAAGAAAAAAAAATAGAAATTGGATCTATTTTTTGTCTGTAGCGAGCACGATACGTTTTAAAATGAGGCTAAAATCATGAAATTTGATGAAGAAATGAGGATGAAAACAGAAAACAAAATAGAGAAATAATGTGTAACATTTTTAATTGACGTTTTAATTTATGAACATTAATTAACTATGAACCCCAAAATTAAAAAGAAAAATAATTTTAAGAAAATAGTGATGCATTTTAGAAGCTTATGGCTTTGCTAATAAATTTCATACCGCCCAGCCACTATTCACTAACGAGCAGTTTCACTGCAATTAGAAAAGGACTATTAACTCGCTCAGATTTGTAGAGTTTTATTTATAGCCTCGGATCCCTCGACAATTTATTGATTCAATACTTTACCCAGTCAATAAATCAAGTATGTCACACAGGAACGCAGAATATGAATCATATTAAGTTTCTCGCTGTCAGCCCACTCATACGTTTATTATCAGACGGCATAACAAAGCGGAAAATTACTAAAAACAAAAAAAGTCGGCTTTTCCGAACGCGACGAAAAAGAAAATATTAGATTTCCGACAGAAAGCACTTTGGATAGATAACGGGCTGGAAAGACAAACCTTTCTTATTTAGTTTTTATTGCTATTACTTGTTTCTTTTTTTTTTTTTTTTTTTTGCGTCTCTATGGTAACCTTCTTAATGCGGAAGCAAATATAATTTCGCTCAAACTGCGGTAGAAAACCTTTTTGTCTTTTTTAGTCATTCCGATGCTATTTGTGCTCTTACAGGAGTGTTATGGCAAATTGCTAATGCATCAATTTTCGTGTGTAACTTCATTGCTTGCTTAATTTGTTTGTTTCTGTTAGAAAAAGAATTCCTTAGGATCAAAAGATTAAGCTAAAATCGCTATTTTAGGTAAGAAAATGGTTCAAATTAATCTGTCAAAGCAAATTGATGCTCCCTATTTCTTAAACTAGACACTACATTTACGTTCTAAAATTTTGTCAAAAATTAGTTGTTGTTGTTACATTTCAATACTTTTCCTAGCAGCATAATCTCACCGGCCGATGATCGGCCATTCATCGAAACCCGATGAACTTCTCATCTGCCGATGATCGGGTCGATGAGTTCTCATCGGAATTGTTCCAATATGTCTCATCGGCCAAACAGAATCCGAGCAGCAAAATCCGATGAGTTTTGCTCGAAATAAGATGAGATTTGGAGCAATTTACGAGCAGTGCAGTCCCGTGCCGATGAATTTAGGATCAATTTTGGATGCCCGGCTTATTTTCATCGGGAAAGTTGATCGGGAGGATATCGCTTTCCGATGTAAAGTAGCTCATCGAAAACCGTGCTCGGATACTGATCGGAACGATGTCATCGTGCGTTACGGGATCAGTTTACGAGGAGTTCGATGATCGGCAGAGCAAAATCCGATGAGTTGATGCTACTTGGGATGCTATCGGTCACCAGCATTTCTTCCTTTACTCTCTAAGTTAGTTTAAAATTGGAAAGCAATACTGAATGTGGTAGTTTGTGTAGATCCAAATTAGTTTCAAAATTCTCTTAAGCCACGCCTCATTCCATAAGGACTTTTCCACCAGTAATCACGTAAAACTCTTTTCTAGCTAATGAATATGAATTCATTAGAAAGCAGACTGGTCCTTCTGGCATACTGGTGGTAGATTACTTAACAACTTTGGGAGCACATGAACTCTTGGAAGGACAGGAAACAGGTTCACGTAGCTGGCGGCTGTCCTCTTGGGGGAGAACTTTAAATTTTCGCAATTGAATATTTAAAAAACAATTTTTAAATTTTTTCCCCTTTATCGACATTAAAAATGGAGTGGAATTGGTAAGTTAAACAAAATTATTTTCAGTCCGATGGGGGTTATCATTGTCATGAGGTCAGCATTGAACGTGTTAAAAAGTGAAGCATGACTTAGAGTGGATATTCTTGTTTTTTGAAACTAATTTGGTACTATTTTGTGGAGGCAATGCTGGGCAAGTAAATGTCTTTAATTGATGGCATAATAACGTAAAATCTAAATAAAAAGGTAAAGCAAAAGCAGATAATTATCAATATCAGTAATCTGTACAAAACATATTCAAATGTAAAAAAAGGAGTTTTTTTTTTTTTTTTTCAAGTGAGGATGGGTTCAGTGCCGTTCGGCATTCTCCTTTTCATTACCGAGAAAATTGATGATGTGAAGGGACAAATATTAGTAGGCCATTGTTGTCCCTAATACAGATCGACTTAGATTGAGAAATCTGTAAACTGAAGCAATTGAGAAGTTTGGACTCCTTTCATAGATGTAGCGGATTGAATAATCGGATTTTGAGTAATTCTAATAATCGAATAATGAATAATCGAATGATTTCAGAATTTACTGAACTTCTCGAATATTTTCTCACGAATATTCTTTGATGATTGCAGCTTTATTTATACCCACTGAAAAAGTCCTTTTGAAAATTTTGTGACATAAATCAATCTGGTTTCAAAGAAATATGTAAAAATATTTGACATATTTTCTGTTAAAGAAAAAGGAAAAACGCGTTATGAAACTTTTCTTCCTTCAGCTCAAAGTAAGTATTTGGTTAAAAGTTTTAAAAATATCCTCGAGAATAGTTTCATTTCCTCGAAAACTTATTCAAGAATGTCACAAAGTGCTCGTGGCTTCGAAAACATGGATGCAAAAAAGAGGAGAAGGGCGAAAAAAAATGAAGAAGCAATCAGCGGCTTATTTTGAGGATACGAAATTCTAAAGAGCTTGTGGTTCTATTGCCCGAGGAACCGCGGTTTTTGTAAGAAAATAGAATTTAATGATCTTGTTACATAGTTCGTTCTTTTGAGCGATAGTTCCTTCTTCCATTTTTCCGTCTTGCTCTCAAAAGATTAATGTAGAAATAAAACTTTATTTTTGCGGGGGGTACTTTTGAAAGTTTGGGCACACGGAAAAGAAGTTTATTGTGCTCGGGTTTGCTTTATTTGCTAATAACCTTATGAAAACCTTTAATTTTACCTTTTTAAATTTTAAAGCTGACACTTTGTTTTGGATTTTCAATGTTACAGTTTCGCACACAAATGTTATAACTTCTTCCGTATAGTTACAATACTATAGTTTCTTCATTTTTCCCTATAGTCACACTATTATAGTTTCCTTTTTTAGTTACAATGCTATAGTTTCTTCCTCATTCTTTATAGTTACAATGCTATAGTTTCTTCATCTTTGCTTATAGTTACAGTTATAGTTTCTTCCATTTTTTGTCTTACTCTGAAAAAGATTAATGTAGAAATAAAACTATTTTTAAGGAGGGTACTTTTGAAAGTTGGAGCACGCGAAAAGAAGTTTATTGTACTCGTTTTTACTTTATTTACTGATATCCTAATGAAATTCTTTAATTTTACCCACATTAAAAATTTGAATTTGACACTATTTTGTATTGATTTTAAATGTTAGTTTTGAAGGGTGTGGCAGTTCACTTTTAAAAAATTCAAAGGTAGAATAACATTTATAATGCTTTGTATTTAACGCTCTAATGTTATTTACACAGACACTGTTATTCAAAGCCATGATTTGTATTTTCAAACAAATTTTGAAATTTAATAAACTATAAAAGACAAAATGAAAACTTACATGAAAGCATGGACGGATACAAGGGAGAAGCGATAGCCCCATAGCCGTCCCTTGTATCCCATTCCTTGAGGGACTCACGACTGGTAAATTTTCAACACTGAAGTTCAAAAAACTTATTTTTAGATTATCTTTGATGGTAGCAGAAGTTAGGTTTAGGAATCTCCTGAAGATACGTTTCGCACTTGCAGTCCAAAACGCGTATGAGGTCAACATTGTCAAACCAAGATGTGTCGTTAAGGATACGTAATAAAATCAATCGCCCCTTCCTGGGAAGCATTTCTAGATTCTCCTTTGTTTGAATGCTATTGATACAGTTAGTATCAAAAATTAAAATATATGAAAAGGCTTTTTTACACCGAATTAGCAAAAAATTGCTAATTGCTGTTGATGAACGTGTGCGTTAACGATAGTATGGACTAAAATTTTTGAAAATACTAAAAAAAATTTACCCTTTCGGCTTGTAACTGTTTCGAGCGCTTTCCAAGAAACAAATAGTTTTCAAACAAGCGTACGTTATTTATTTACAATAGCTTATTTCACCGTAACTCGCTATCTACCAACTTAAAAACGAATAGATTAGCAGCCCAAGCCAAGTTTAATTGATATCGAAAGGAAAATTTGTGTGTTAAAAAAGAAGTTGAAGAACAGTGAAATGAATAAGACAGATATACAATGTTTGAAACTTGGTTTCTGTTAAAATTTCTTACATGATCGAAAGCAAGTCTATATTATTTAAATAATAGAGGTCTTTTTATTTTCTTCTTCATAAAATGTGTAAAAGAAAGTATTGGATCAGTGAAAAATTGTCAATTTGGAAGAATTTACACTTTCTGACGTGTGATGAATTCAATTTTATCGTTTATTTTTTTTAAGGGAAAATGTGTAAGTGTGTATCTGCGTGACCCATTTTTTGGGGGCGACTCTACCACAAAACTTAGTGCGTGAATTAGAATGAAATTTGGTACATACATGTACCAACCAATATGTGATTCAGTGCTGATTGGTTTTTGCCGCTAGTTCTTCCAAGTTTTTACATGCAAGAATGTAATGGAACGTTTTCAGCATAGCGTGATTAATGTCTGAAGAAGGTTCAGACGAAATAAAATAAAAATTGGCCCATAGGAAGCCTTCAGAAGATACGCCACATCATCGAGGAAGCAGAGCAATTGAACTTTTTATTTTTCATTATTTGTGAGTGATGTATATCAAGAAGTAATGCAAGTATTCAGACAAAATTTTGTTTGTAGAATGGTCTTAAAGGGAGAGATGCTTA
This sequence comes from Uloborus plumipes, assembly GCA_038373865.1. NCBI lineage: Eukaryota > Metazoa > Arthropoda > Arachnida > Araneae > Uloboridae > Uloborus > Uloborus plumipes. The sequence continues at coordinate 46,613 of JAXGGA010006710.1, forward strand.
TTCATTTCTGGCGTTAATCAGCTCAGACATGGTTCTGTACCTTCGTTACAATCAGTATTTAAATGTGGAGTTGAATATAATACCATTTTTTCTCTTGACATTTCACCTCCCCTTCCACCACTCAGTTGTTACAAAGAAAGCAATAATTCCATGAACTAATTTGATTTCAAACGTCCCCAAACAACTCTTAAAGAAAATGTTCTATAAGAAAATTGCCGGCTACGCGGTGATTAAACGGTATTCCGTTTTTGCAAAAAAAAAATGCCTTTACAGCAAATTTATTTGTTTAATTTCTTTGTGTGAAAAAAAAGAAATAATCCTAAATATAGTTTAAAAAAACTAAAAAATACGCTTTTAGAGTAAATCAAATTCAAAAGAAGATTTTGAAAACTGTTGAATATCCGCTAAGTTTACATGCACTTATAATATGCATTTTGTGGACGATCGATGCCCAACTCAGAACTAATGTCAAATGCACTTATTATACATCAACATGCAATATAGTTTAGCCTTTAGTAATAATAATGGTATTAAACATATTACTTTTATACGTTTGTAAAGAACGTGAATTTTATTTTTGACTCAGAGTTACATACATACAAACGAACAAACAAAAAAACCTACATGTGAAACTAGTAAAAGCGTATTAAAAAAGGAAGAAATTTAGCGTCCCTGGGCCCTAAGTACAGCCCTGAAAAAACTATGGCATTATTTTGGTACTGAAATAATTTAAGCTTTAGAAGAAATCAATTTAGTTACATTTTTGTTAATAACTTAAGCTAATTTTCTAAACTGCTACGTTTAAAAAAAGTTACTAAACAGGTGTATTTATCATATCGTGACAAGCTTATTAGTAAAATTGAGCTACATAATTAAGCTGCATTGAATTTGTGAATTACTGGAAACATTCAATCTGTACTATACACTTACGTCATTTTGGAACGGATATATTTTGGACCGGCGTTATTTTGGACCGGCGACATTTTTGACCGGCGACATTCTGGACCGGCGACATTTTGGACCGGCGACATTTTAGACCGGCGACATTTTTGATCGGCGACATTTTGGCCCGGCGACATTTTCGACCGGCGACATTTTGGCCCGGCGACATTTTTGACCGGCGACATTTTTGACCGGCGACATTCTGGCCCGGCGACATTTTTGACCGGCGACATTTTGACCACGCGACATTTGGGGCAGGCGATATTTTGGGCAGGCGACATTTTGGACCGGCGACATTTTGGCCCGCGACATTTTGACCCCAAACCGAATGCTATACGAAAGCATACAGTGAACTATCACTTATACGTCGCCTCATTTATGCGCCTTTTTCACTTATACGACGATTTTGAATGGTCTCAGCACATTTCATAGCAAAATAATGATAGTGGCATTCGTTTATGCGTCGCTCTAAAGATAAATATTTCACTTATGCGCCGAATTTTCCCTAAAATGTAAAAAATTTAAATTAATTTCCTTAAAAAATAAGCATTTTTCTTCACTTTCCTCTTTAATCTTTCGCCTTTATTTCTCACGGAAGGCATTTTTTCCGCATGAACTAAAGTTCGGAGAGGGACAATTATCTATTATGCATCGTTTTAAAGGGAACTGTTTGTAATTAGGTATGTTACAATTATTTGTTTTATCTTTATCACTGCAGTTAAGTTACAGTAATTGCCAAAACCGTAGTAATATATCCCTTTCATATAGAAACATTCTAATTCATTCTCTCATTAGAACCTATGTTGCGTTTTAGTAATTTAAATAGGCTTGTTCACTTATACGTCTCTCTCACTTATGCGCCTTTTTCTGTTGGTCCCTTGGGCCGTCGTATAAGTGAGAGTTCACTGTATTTATTTCTTAAAAAAGTATTATTGCGCTGTTTAACGACAAAATTTGATTAAAAAAGGAAATACTTTTTTTTCCGCTCTATTACTGAAAATAAAACACGATTTTAAAAAAGTTACCAATTGTAAAATTATGAACTACGCGATTGTGTATTTCATTACTAAATTTTGACAAGTGAAATCGGTGAAACACTTATGCATTTGCATGTTAGTGCTGACAACACAAACAGCTGCTTTTAACCCATTAATCCTAGCGTCCTTTTTAAGGGACTGTCCAAAAAAGGGTCTGAATTTCCTTAAAATGAACATTTCAACCAAATAATAGTGTTAAATTAGTTCCTTGGTATTGTTTCAATTCGTTATTAACAGATTGCAGCATATAACCATTGTAAAGTGTGTTCTGTAGCAGTTTTAATATGATCTTTATCAAAAACGACATCGTTCGCAATCTCAAGAAAAAAAGCCCAGGGTTCCCGATTTCGTAAAGGAGCCAAAAGTTACAAACGATTTTTCTTAGAATTATTTTAACGGACACACACCAACCCATTAATGCCTAGCGTCTCTTTTTAGGGACGGTCTAAAAAAGGGGTCTGATATTCCCAAAAATGAACATTTCAACCGAATAATAGTGTTCCATTAGTACTTTGGTATTGTTTCAATTCTTTATTAACAGATTGCAGCACATAACCATCGTAAAGTGTGTTCTGTAGCAGTTTTAATATGATCTTTATTAAAAATGACATCGTTCACAATCTCAAGCAAAAAAGCTAAGTTTTCAGAGTTATTCCCAGCTTCCCAGTTTATGTTAATTGCTGATTTTATTTCTTCTAATAAAATGTCTTTTTAAATATTATATCAAAGGCAGAAAAAAAGTTTTAGTAAAAAAAGTGTTTACCCTCTGGGGTCTATCGTAACTTTTAAGGGACGATTTTTCTTTCCTTAATAAAACAATTATTTTTTTCATAATATTTTTTAAATTATTTTTCCCGTAGTTTAAACACTATTTGTAACCAGTATGCAAAATATCTTTGAAAAAAAATATCAGGCATTAATGGGTTAATTAGTTATTGAATTTAGTAAAGACACTTCACCATTACAGAACAATATTTTGGAGCTTATCTTTCCAGTTAACCCGCAAAGTGCTTCGTTTTGGTAGTGTTCTACCAAGAAGAATGATTACCAAAAGGATTTCTACTACATCTACCGAACAAGATAGAAATAAGTGTTTACATTTTTCTGGCATAAATGTAGCGCTGTCATATTCTGACTCTTCCCTTTATAATGTGAATATAAGTTTGAATTAATTTCTCAATTTAAAGTTCTGCGGCTTCAAGCGAAATATTTTTTCAGTGCTGCTAAATTTGTCACTGCTGGATTTACGACCTAAATGTGTTTCTTTAAATCAGGAAAAAACACATCATACCTGTTAAATAATACGCTGTAAAAAAAATTGTGTAACTTTACTGCATAAATACGGTGGCAGCACTGCTGTCTTCACTGCAATGGAATAACGAAACCGATAAATCTGGCGTAAAATAACACATCACTTGTGAAAGGGTATACCATGGTAATATAACTATAACGTAACGTTTCATCAATTTTTGTGTAAGGTTACTCCAAAATTCTCTGTTAAAAAAAATAAGAATAAAAAATAGCATTCTTCAGACTGGAAGATTACTTTTAATTGTTCGTTCATTTAATGTTTGTGAGATTCATGCTTTTCTTCTACTAATTAACTTTATACAAATTCATAAGTTATTTTAATTACACAAGGCAGGATCGAACCATGAACGGCGAACTTACCGCTCACTGAGAAAAGCAAGCGCGTTTGACCATTCGACCGGTTAAGGCACATCTTGGTTACTTTCATTAGACTTTAAGAGCGCTGCGTCGATGTTTGTCATAATGCATGTGCTTTGAATAATAGTCCAGTCATTTAAACGCTTGGTGGATTTTTACCCAGACTCCGTAAACCTTTCCTCCAACAATTAGATTTTTTTTAAAATCAAAACAGCTTATTTCAGAAGTGATTTAATGCTACACCTATTGACAATGGTAATTTTACACATTTGTTTACGATGTAGCTAATAATTTAAAAAATCTTTACACTTTTGAACATTAATAGACCTGCAAATTTCTCTTGACTCGTCGTGGAAGATAAAAACCCACACACAAATATTGTGCTCCAGTTTAACTTCGCCTTCATGAAATAAATATGACACATCCTTTCCTCCAAAGTTTCAAAAGTATTCTTATTTTACAAACTCCCACTCCCCAGGAACCATTTAGAATGAAATGAATGCTTTATCAAGAATTTATAAAATGGCACAAAAAAATGGAGGGCAGCTCCCGCAAATAAAATGCACGAGAACCCTAACAGTCCCTTGGTACTTAAGAGATCGAAATTGTGGTCATCTCTTTATAAATAAGTAATGACTGTGACTTTTTTTCATCTTCGGAAAAGAAGAAAAAAATGTTATAAATGATCAGGAAAGGCTTCGTCTCATGCATGATTCAGTACATGTGCCATCTGCTGAAAGATTGGGTGGCTCTCCTGTTAGGGAAGGGGAAAATGGAGATAGAACATTGTTTTCCTAATTCAGAGCTAATGGTTGTAATCTGTTTTAGGTTTTGAAGGAGGGATATTTTTTCTCTGATACAAACAGGGTTAAGTGTTTAGAGTGCACTTAATGTTTTAATGATTAACAATTCTATTACATTTTATTAGAAATGTTTGGAAAATACTGGAGTTGTGTCGCAGTAGTGATAAAAGAAAGATTGTCAAAATGGCAGGCATCATAAAGAGAGTTTTTGGTGATGATAAAAGTATTAGAAATTCTTATTTCATTTCTGTTTATGTAACGTTCCGCTTTTAAAAACGTTATCGAATACAAGTAATTTATAAATCATTTTTCCAATGGTATCGAGGTGTCATAATCTTAATACAAGTTATAAATAAATAAATTAGTTATTACTTAAAAAGTTCTTTTTATTATAAACCAAAAATCATTTTCTGTCCCAAAGTTTTTATCCTCGAAACATAATAAAAGCGCCTCTAATGTGTGATTACGTAGTTTAGTTTACTTATTAAATAAGATTCATCCCAGAACGAATGTCAGCAATCGAGAGGTAAATTTTACTGGCCTGGGCAAGTAAACAACAGTAACTGCAAATGCTTCATTTTTCTTTTTTTTAAACCGTTCTGCAGGCCCGTTATTTCAAATTTTTTAGGGAGGGTCAAAGGGTACAAATACAATGTAATTTTGTCGGAAAACAACAAAAACACGCCCCACTTATATGTAAATACATAGATTTCTTAATTCCTAGGTAGATGACCCCCTGACCCCCCCCCCCCCCCAAATGAAGGGCATGCATTTCTGCCTTCTTTGTATTTAAGCCATCTTGTACAAGCTTGCTTATTTAGTTTCCGCTGAAAATACAGCACGAAAAAAACGTCAAATTCCAGTACTTAACTTGTATTTATTGGGAATGAAAAACGCGTTTCTGTATGTATATCAATAACTCATTTTGCAATTATTGCTGTTACCCAGTTAAGTACGTATAATCCTTAGTTTTAATTCAGACTACCTCAAGTGCCAGCAAGTATATTTGAGTAAAGTCTTTTTTTACAAGTCAGTTTATGGCATTTTTTTCCCTATAATTCTTAGAAACTGGATGACAACTCAAAAACATTGCTGAAATAATTCTTTTTGATTTTCTCATAGCTTATCATTAAATAAATTAGCGCACTGCGTCATTCATTATTTTCGCGAACCTGCAAATGTTATTCCTCAGAATTCCGTAAAGATGGCTTTACTACTGTGACACTCTTTCAGCACGAAAGCAAACTTTACGAGGAAGCGTTATCATGAGCTCGCGGTATTTCGTTCGGGGTACACGATTGGTGACTTTCTTGACACCGCTCTTCGCAGTTTTTTGGCACTGAAAACTTGGTAAATTTTAGTTTTCAGTTGAATGGCTGATATTTTTAACCAACGTAAGGTAGACAATAGTGATAAAGAAGTTGTTTTTGATACGGATTAACTTTCAGTTTGAAATCGATTTTTTAACCCTTCACTGCACGATTTTTTATATTTTCATGAAAAAATTCATTTGTTACCTTTTAAATAGCCCTGAGTTCAGGAAAAAGGAAGAAAAAAATTAATCTTAAAAATGTGCACCAAAAATGATGTTTTAATTGTTTGTTCTATATATGGCACAAAGCACATAGCATATGCTTTGTATACCGATAAGTGTAATAATCTACAATGTGTTTTGTGCCATAAGTGGTATAAACAAACTTTCCACTAAGTGTATTTAAACATTTTTAGAACAAAGGAAATAATGACTAAGCACACTTCTAACGGAAATGCAGACACTCTTTCTTTCAAAAGCAAGAACTGTAATACCTAGACTAGTGCAACTAACTAGTGCATAAAAATCACACTAAACTGTTATAGCAATGTTCCAGAAGGGGCACAAAGCTCAGTTTAACTGCATTTAAAAATCATAGGAATATATGAGGGTTTATTTGGTTTGTGCCAGATCTGGCACACCGTGCAGTGAAAGGTTAAGAATATTTAATCTCAAAAATTTATTTCCGTAATATTAAGGTTAAAGTGAAGTTAAGATTTAAATGTGATAAATGTAAATTTGCATATCTCACGTACTGAGATCATAAACATGCTTTCTGCTTGGGACGTATGACTGAAATTGTTTGTATATTATATAATTTTGATGAAGCTAGTTTCGTATATTAGGAGAAGTATTAGAAATGTAATATATCTATACACGATCTATTTATCTACCTTCTATCTGTATATTTGTCCATGCATCTATCCATAGCATAATATTATAGTCTGCAGGATAGTTCAAAATTATCAAAGCATAATTCAAACTTCGGGTTAAAAAAAAATGTATCACCAGTAATTAAATTATTCTTATTGCATTATTTGCTTATCTTTTCTTACAAGTGAATGTTTGGGCAAGAGTAAAGTGTTTATTAGTTGTTCATAAACGTAGCAAAAACTTAACTCTTCATACGTTCTTAAATCAATAAGCCTATCCCAGAAAAAAAAATATATGCACATAACTCGTTTTTTATACTTTCAATTTTTGTATGGAAGAAAATATTTGTTTTTCTAAATTTCCACCTCTCACCGCTTCATAAAAACAGCTGCAACCAACAATACTAGAACATACTACGAGATTCTAGAACATTACTTACTTCGATTGTGGATGAATTTTGTAATTGCAGCGTATATATATAAAAGCCCATAAAATGGAAATAATTGTGTTCACTTAATTCTAATCTGAGTATCGTTAATGCGATGGGTATGGCTGTTCTAAAGCTGGAATATAATCTTATCCAGATTTCGCGATGCAATCAAAAAATAAATTGAAACAAATAAAATTTGCAACCTACAAAAACTGCAACCTGCATTGGCTGGACTGATTTTTTCTCCTTTCGTGATGAATTAACCGGTTACTTTACATTATTTAGCTATAAAAATATTCCTCTCTTGTTAGTTATTTATTTTTCAGTTCATAAAAAGTTACAAACTATGTCTTACAATATGTTTTGGAAATAAGTTTTAAGAAAAAGAGAAATTTGTCTCCATTGAAATTTTTAAACTATGAATCGGCCTTCTGACAACATAAATACGTGATACTATTAAAAACTTCTTTCAACTTGAAAATGTAACTAACGTGTCATTTTTCTTTTAATTACGTCAACTTTTTGTTAGTTCTTTTTCTTTGTCAAAAAGGCACACGATTAAGCTCTTTACTATGTAAAGTTTACTTCTTGTTGAGTTTTAAAAAGAAGTGACTTAGAGTTTTTATTTCAGTATTTAAATTTATACTTAATGTTAACACATTTTAGTTTATATCAAACTTAGGTCGCTCTTCCTTAATCGCTCTTTTTTTTTAAATAAAGAATAATGATTCAAAATTTCAAATGCTCGCTTCTGTGATTCGTAGTGTACAATAATGACCTAAGATGAGTTTTTTCAATGCTTTTCATCTTTTGCTTGTATTTCTTTTTAAAAAGGTTGTAGTCTTCATAATTTTGAAAGCCAACACAAATTGCTTTACTCATTATTTTAAATACAAGAAAAAAAAACTTCTAACCGCACTATTTTATTTTTTCATTTCCTGCTCAAGATATTTAAAACGTTCAATCACTAAAAGAGGGCGTGGTTACCAGGCCCGTCATTTAGGGGGGGGGGTCGATTGTCCTCCCCTGACTTTGAGAAATCAATGTATTTACATATAAGTGGGCGTAGAGTTTGTTGTTTTTCGACGAAATTGCATTGTATTTGCACCCGTTGCCCCCCCCCCCCCGGAAAAACTTGAAATAATGGGCCTGTTGGTTACCTGCAAAGTTTCATGTTGCAACTTTAACGCTGCAATTTAGCATTAAAAAATTCGAAATCAATATATATTTTTCAACACTCTTAATATGCTGTTATTATTATTATTTGGCTTAATAAATGCCATGTAATAAAAATTTGAATCTAAATTCTTAAAAGCAGTAATCATATTATTTTGGGTGACATTTACGTGGGAAATTTATTTATTTATTAAAATTTTAAATGTTTGCAAATGTAAATGCTCAGTCATGGCAGACGAGGAGACTTTACTGTAAGATTCGTAAAACACTTAATTTTGTTTTCATTTATTGTTTCCTCAATCGAAATCTTAAAATGATAAGGCATAAAAAGTACTTTGCAGATTGTTTTTCATCTTTTTTTTTTCAGTTAAGTTAAACTTAAAAATCACATAATAAACTTTAATTATTAAGTTACAGACACCAATGTAATAGCTTTTACTTTAAATTTCATCTATAACATCAATACTGGGCACGTTTGAAAAGGGATTTTTTCAAATGCTGGACGGACATCACTCCACGGAAAAAATTGACTAATCCTCAGCGATGCTTGCCTATAAAGGAAAAAAAGCTCCAAGAACTCCCCCAATTAAAAAAATAAATTAAAAAATTGAAAAATTGTATACAATACATTTTACGTTTGCTTGCAAATTACCTTTGATAACTTTCAGGGAATTTATTAAAAGCTTCACTCACTTCTACACAATTATTACCTATCTTTACATTTTGTTAGCTTTACTAAGCTATGCGCTATATTATTTGTCGTGAATCACATGATGAATTGAAGCACGAACTTTTTAAGCCAAGCACGACTTCAATTTTATTTCTAATACATCATGCCAGTTAAAATTTACATAAAACAAAAACAATTTACAAATAAAAGTGTGCCACTCTTTGGCTAAGTCTTTTCTAGACGTTTGAAAATACAATTTGCATTTAACTGTGATAAAATATAGTTAACTGTCTGACACATTTAAGATAAGTAATTATTGTAAGTTTATTGTAAACTACGGTAAATTTTATTGTGAGTAAACGTTAATGAAAATATTCTGATTAATTTATGCAATAGTTCGTTAATACATAAAAGTTCCTTTTTATACGGAAAAAAAGTATCTATTCGCGAAAATTTTAGCGAGTTTTCCCCTGGCCGCTGGTCAGAAAAGTCGAGAAATTCTATTTTAAATCATAAATCGCGCTATACCAAAAGCCAATCAAAATGTTTTCAAAATCTCTGCCTGTAAATATTCCCTCTATGGTTCTTTTTCCAGGTAAGTTGTCGCTCTCAACAATTGATAGGCGCCGGAACTTAGTTCGAAAATTATGAGATAAGACGCGAAGGGATGGTTCGACAAGGGGCGAACTTTTCATCGTCTTGTTTCCGATAAGGTCGGTGCCAAGCGAAGGGATGATTCACTGGTGACCCACTTAGTTGGATGAAAGAGGTGGAATCGCTTATCCTACTCGAAGCTGAATTTCGGAAAAATTTTTGACGAGAGAGTTTGTAAGTTTATGAAGCCCCACTAGGAAACGTTAACTTCAATTTTTAGCCCTCTCAAAAACGTAGCTTGTATGACTTATCGCCATGAACTTGTTTGTTTTTGTATATTCTTTTCGAAAACTTGTTGAAATGTTTATTAAAAGTAAAAATTCGTAGTGTAAAGTTGTTTGTTTGTTGAAGCAGCTGTTATCTTTCAGAAAAATAAGCAGGTACTTTCTGGAGAATCTAAATTGCTTAGCATAGTGTAATAACATCTTTTTTCAGTAGCTTAGAAATGAAGCTGCTCAATACACAAACGATAAGGCGGCATTGGAAAATTTTCAAACAATTTGTTGAGCGTTTTTTTCTTTTTCTTTGCTGATTTATTATTATTATTTTGAAACAATTATCATTTATTATTTTATTATTACTTTTATTGGTGTTTAGTTTTTACATAGGGGGCCGTAACACTTTGGAAATATTATGGCTAAAATGAAGAAATTGCTTTAAAGAACCCAAATTTTCGAGTTGTTTAGAGGTGACCCTTGACTCTGATACTTGATTTCTTTTTAACTTTTTAAAATTGATCGCTCGTATAGTTTTGACTTCTCCCGCCTTTTTCTCAGCTTCAAGATAAATTTCCTTCTTAAAAAAACTCAAGGAGTATTTCAGATCTTTGAGGAAAAAAACTGGCTGTATCCCTGAATAATGTAATATCGTTTTGCATATGACTATAATTTTGACCATAGACATTATTCACCAAGTATTGCACAATTTAGAGAAACTGCATTTATATTTTCTCCAAAAAAATCCACTGCAAATTATACATTCGTTGTATACAAATGTTGTCAATTAATTGAAAGTCAATGAAAAATATCATCCTCTTCAGCCTCCGTCAAAGGCCATCCGTCACCAACTCAAACGAAGTATTGCCGAACTAAGCATTTTACCGAACACTTTCCACCCAACACTTGTTGTCTCCCATGCCCTCGGGAGCTGTGCAGCCTCCTAAGACGGTCTCCACCTATATTAAGAAAACTCAGTCGGTGAAGCCGATTATCGTATGCCACGCCTCAAAGTCATCAGAAGTAAAGTTGTTTAGTTCTGGAGACGGAACTTCTTGTTTTAACTTAAAAAATGTCGAATAGTCTACTAATAGGAATTAAAATAGAGTACACAACTCTTCTTTCACTGTCATCTTCCATTTTGTCCTTAGAAAAGTGGTGCTGCTATAAAATTGACCACTAGCATGGTCTTCATTGCTCTGGTCTATTTCACAGCTCAAAAGTATATTTAAATCCTTAAAAACTCAAGGGGTATTTCCACGCTTTGAAAAAAAAAAGCTATATTTCTAACTAAGAAAATGTCATGTTGTCAATTTTTATAATTTTAACTAAGTCCGTTACAATCACCAAGTATTAAAATTTTCGAAAAACTCTACATTTAAATTTTCTTGACGAGAAAAATCCACTCCAAATTATGCACTGGTTGTGTACAAATTTTGTCCTTTAAATTTTTGTCAATGAAAAATGTCATTCACTTCAAGCCCCAAGAAGAACCATCTGTCACAAACTCTGATGAAGTATTGCCGAACCAAACAATTTATCGAACACTGATTACTGAACCCTTTCCACTCACATGGGAGACAACACATACCTGTTGTCTCCCATGTCCTCAGGAGCTGTGCAAGCATCCTCCGAAGTCGGTCTCCAAGTATTGAGACAATCCAGTCGCTGAAGCCAATTATCGTGCACCACGCCTCAAAACCATCGAAAGTGGGCTCGTTTAGTTCTGGACGGAATTCCTTTTTTAAATTTAAATGTCGAACAAGCTAACCGATGAGAATCAAAATAATAGTACACAATTATTCTTTGCCTATTTTCTTCCATTTTATCCCTGGAAAGTTAGTGCTGTTGTGGAATTGATTGCTATTATAGTTTTCACTACAATTAATTGTCTATTTCACTCCCCCAAAAGAAATATCACTCCTTGAAAAACTCAAGGGGTATTTCTACGTCTTGAAAAAAAATTAGCTATATCTCTGGATAAGATATTGTCACGACATCAAAGACTGTAATTTTGACGATATGTATTAGTCACAAAGTATAACACATTTTAGAGAAACTCTACAGTAACATTTTCTTTACGAAAAAAAAATCCTTTGCATTTCATACTTTCATTGTGTACAAATTTCGGTCGTTAAAAGTCAATGAAAGATGTCATCCACTTCAGATTCCAACAAGGACCATCCGTCACCAACTTCAACGAACTATTGCCGAACCAAACAATTTATCGAACACTGATTAGAGAAACCCTTTCCACCCAACACCTGTTGTCTCCCATGTTCTCAGGAGCCGCGCAAGCATCCTCCGAAGTCCAAGTATTGAGAAAACTCAGTCGCTGAAGCCAATTATCGTGCGCCACGCCTCAAAGCCATCGACCCGCAGAACTGAATCTTTAATGGCATCAACCAGTAATGATGTGCGTCGAGAGTTTTCTCATCGAAGTTACGTCTCGAGTGTTGCCGTTAGACGCTGGAACTGACGTTGTTTTCTGTTTTGTTCAAAATATGGATGAGAGGGGGACGAGTTCTCTTCATTCGCCAGTTTGCGATGACATTAATAAGCGATGAGGAAAGGTATTTTAATGAGGTTATAAAGCTGGTAAGGTTCTTCAAATAGTGTTAAAAGAAGTTTTAAGCGTATGAAAATATAAAATTGCACACTACTGCGAGGGAATCAGGTTAAGACAAATATCGGTGTTTTATGCTATTATTAGTACCAATCTGCACTCATATTTTATGATTAGAAATGAGGATGAAATAATTACAAGCATTTCTATCAACAGTTTACGATGATATTAAAAGCAAGAATCTGAAAAACTCACGTCTAGCATTATGAGGTGATTCATGACCTCTCAGATTTTCTCAAAAAAATTACCAAATGTTTATTATCTTATTGAAAGACCAAATCCAGAATATTTTGCTCTAAAGTTGAGTTGTTTACTTTTTATGGATCCCTAAAGGTGAAGGTGCGGCATCAAAAATAAAGCGGGTTTTCAAAACATGGAAGTTGCTGTGAGCCAAAACTCTTACCAGGAACTGTTTAACTCCAATTTTCTTTTTGTATATGGAAGATAGAAGGTTGAAACTTTACAAAATGAATGTTAAATAAGTGGTAAGTTGTTGCCGTAAGGTCAGTGAAGGCCCTCAAAACAAGGCATTTTTGACGTTTTTTAGCATTTTTGAATCCCAAAAACAGCTTGTACATTTCAGTTGGCTCGGCAAAAGTAGTGTCGTTTGAAAGACCAGTGTAAGCACTTTGAAATAATATATAAACAACTGAGGAAAGTTCAACGTGCTCTTAGTTGCGTAAGGCCGAAATATGAAAAATGTCATAATTTACCGATATTCAAACGGTCATAACTTCCTCTGCCAACAACATATTGAAATATTTTTTTTTGCCAATGTCATTCTCTATTCTTTGTCTTAACAGAATAGTTGAATCTTTTGAGGCGAAATGTAAATTTTTTTTTTACAAAAAATGCACAGAAAGCAATAAATTTTTTTTCTGTGCATTACTTGGGAGGGCATCTCATCAGTTTTCCTCGGCAGGTAAGGGGTCAAAAAACTATTTGTATGCTGCTTTTATTTTCAAGCTTCAAGAACTTTTGTTTTTCAAATCATAGCTTCAAAGCATAATAAATATGAAATACAGGTGGAAACTTGTTTGCAGTTATTAATTCACAAACCATTTTACGTTTCTACTTTGAAATTTTTATAACACGCATACCTCAGTTCTGAAAAAAAAAACCTGTCAACTTTCTCAATTTCTTAAGCCCTATTAGAAAATCTCAGAGTGATAGTGGACGACTTTTCTTTCAACAAAGTTTTCTGTTTTCTTTTTCTCACCCTTGATTTCTCTTCTTTTCTGCTGCCTTATTTTTCACTTCCCGAAACAAGCCGAACAATGGAACTTGTCGCAGAACAATCGAACAGTTGGATTCGTTCCGTTTCAAAAAGAAAGAAGTAGCTATTCCATTCAGATACACACGCAGGGACGAGATGGAATTGTATTATTTTGTGTTAATTCGCTTCCTGTACCATTAAGAAACGGCGTTCTGATGAGATACAGGATGTGTCGAATAATATAAAAAAAAAGTTGAAAAATAACTAAATAGAACAGGCTTCTTGTCAAAATAATCTTGTTGCCAAATTCTTAGGTATAAACTACAGAAATAGGTGCAAATGCAAATTCGACTGTAGTATTGTAGTAATTGTAGATTATCTTCAACTATGCTTGAAAGTCGAGATTTGAAGACTATCCCCGGAAATGTTTGAAATCGAAGTCTTAAAAACGTGATTGTAGGCCATTGGTGATGTTAGGGGACTGACAATTTTTCGAAATCGAAGCACCAAAACCGTATTTTCATTTCAACATAAATAATGCTCCCCAAATCGATAGACCAATTTATTTTTTAATTTACTGGAGGGAGCTCTGCCCATACCTTATTTAAACAATTTATGTGAACTATAATGTTTGTATTTATATTACTTCTTTCTGTCAAAGATTATGTTCTCCTTATTTTCCCCTTATAATACAATGTTTTATTTCTTTATTTAAATTTTTCCACTCCTTTTTTTTTCTTTTAACAGAAATTATTATTTACTATGACTGTTCTTACTAAAACGCCTGCCTCGTTATTTCATTTGAATGAAATTTGGAAATAACTACGTTTCTAATTTTAGACTCGCTGCAAAGCAACTTATGCCTTTATGATAACTCACACTACGTCAAAATGTTCTGAGAAGAGAATTTCTTCTCTTGGATGTTCTTCAACTGTTGAATAAATATTTATTAGTTTTTTCTTCTCGTTTTATCCGTTCAGAGAATTGACGCCACGTCATGAACACAAGAATACTAAAATAGTGCAATGTTTATAATTTTGGAGGATTTCTAAACCCACAAATATATTTGAAACATTTTTTTAAAGCATTATGCGCATTTTTTTCGGGGGAATCTTTCAAAAATAGTAGAAAAGCAACTTGTATCTTTTCTGTGTTTAAAATATTTAGATCGAAGAAAAATTAGTCAAATTAATTTTATTTTCTGACTTCAATTTGGCTTGATTCTTGAGATCTATATGTTTATATTTAAATTTTATTTTAAAAAAGATGTTCCTTAAATGTACTATAATATTGAGCAGTATACATATACTATTAAATAAGCACAGTGCATAAAATATAACAGTTAAAGATGTTAGTAAGTTGTGCTTTATCAACATTGTGTTTTCTACACTTAATTTGAACACAAAAATATTTCTTTATTTATCTTGTATGTTTTTTTTCAATAAAATAATTCCAGTTTGAAAAAGAATTTCTTTGTTACCCATAAACACGTGCATGCAATTTTCACTGCTAAGGGTTCTTTGATGCTTATTTTTACCAAAGTTTCGCTCATTTGCTAAAAGCTTTTTTTTTTCTCTGGCTTTACCAATGCAGTCCTAAACTATTCTCGCATTTTCAATGTAGTAAAAACAATGCACTTCATACAGGAAAAAGTTTGTTCCAGTTTCATTTCCTGAGTCTTTTGAAACGTTGACAGATTGGGGATAAATTTCAGAACTACCAAATAACATCCAAAAGTTGGGAACTAGGCAAAGATCCAAGAGCCACATCACCATTAATTTCTCTTAAGGAAACAAACCACTGAAGAAAAGTCCCTGTTTTTGTGAATAGATACTGGCAAAACTTCAAAAATAAGCAAATATGAGTTAGTCTTAAGTTTTTTGTTATGAATTTGCATAAAATAGTCAACTTTTATTACATTGTGATACGAAACGAAATATATTAAATGCAAGAATCTATTTCAATCTATTTTAGTACTGCAGAAAGCTATTTCTTAAACGATTTATATTTTATTTCTTTAACGAAGTACAATGTTTATCAATCACTTAATGCAAATTCATAGAAATAAACCTTTTTAGAGGAACTCAAATTTATATCTGAAAGTTTAATTCTTGACTGGCATCTTGTACTTATTTAAAGTCAATTTTAGAACAGAGAAAAAACGCTTAATATTGGCGTGTCAAATATTATTGTACTCAAATAGTTTTTGATCCAAAGTGATTCTGGTCAATAATAACGCAGCAACAGTGTAATGATGAAGAAGATTGAAAAAGACTGCAAACGAAGTTTTCTTGTATTTATAAAATAATGAATTTATTGGTATTGCTGTTGTGACTACGGTCATATCATCAGTTTATATCAGTTTCTACGAGCATATCAGTTTCTACGAGCAAACATGTTTTTAAAAAGTTAATATTTCGTAATATTTTACATAAAATATGAAAATATGAAAATTAAAAGCCAAAATATGAACTTCGTGGAACCAAGTGAAAATAGATGAGTAAAAACATCCCCTGTGCAAACGGATTGAGCAATTTACCTTTAAAAAATCCTGCAATCTTAGCTGTGTACTACCCTAATTGTGCAAAATAGGGATGAACCGGGAAGAACGAGACAGTTGCCTCCTTATTTCAGAACAAAATGAAGAGTTATGTCTAACATGTCCAGCAGATATAGTATCAAGAGTCGAAAGTTGCTACATCTACTGGACAAGCTGGAAATATTTTTTTTTTACATTTTATATAAAAAATTATTTTTTTTACCTGTTTTCTTTACCACGCAAGGTCTTCCTTAGTATTTTTATCAACTTCCATGATTTACCCTTCATCTTAAATCTTATCGTGCCGCTTACTGACGAAAAACAGATTCAATGACTAAAAACTCTTTTTTTCGTCAAAAAGCCTTTTTTCTTGGTTTTTATGACACATTGTTTTAACAAATAGCATTTTAAGACTCATTGGTGGTAGAGCGTCGTGCTTAAAATGGTAAGGGAATGAGTTCGAATCTGGACCAAAGATTATTTTAGGAGATTTTCTCTCTAGCAGAATTCTAATCCAACTTTCGATCATCAAAAATATTATTTCTCGAAGTTTTTTTTTTTTTTTGAAAACATCATAATTTGAGTGATACTTCATCAATCTTAAAAAGTAAGACATCATTTTATAGATTCTTTTCACTGCTATCAGCGAAAAATAAGCAAGCAATTGACCAATTTTGCTGTTACTTAAAAAGAAAAAGCCGGGTTTTTGCGTTCTTTTCGCTAAGTGCGAATGCTTCGAATGGGTCAGCTAGGTTTTGCATATAAATGCAGCCATCCCAGCCTTAGAGCAAGAGGGAGCATGTCCAATCATTGGCTTAGAAAAAGCTGAAGCAAAGATCACATGTCACGTGGTTCAACATCGGCGAATGAGAGACACGTTTTACATAAAACAAGTGAAAGAAGCCCTATTTCTTCTAATACTTTACTTAAAAATATGTCACGTGACTTGAAATCTATATTTCAAGAATTGAAGACTTCACTCCCTCCTCCTTCATTCCTTTTCAATGGTCCCAACCCTTTTTTATTCTTCCCTACTTTTCAAATAAAACTACCCCTGTTGATACTAAAAAATGCGACCTTACAGTTTTCAGCTCTCGTCTTATCGCCGTGTTTTATCGGAAGTAAAGGAAGGGCATCACTTCCCATTTCAGAAACCTTCCCAACTGCAAATAAATTCCGGTGCCTTTTTCTCGACATCCTGAAGCATTTTGCAGTTGGCGGCGCGTCAACTTCTAATGATATCAAATGGGAGGTTGAAGTGAAAAAAATGACTGTGTGCCAAAACGGTTTTTAAAATGTCTCTAAATCTTGTCAGAATGTCTCTTTACAAATTGCCCCTTTTTATCTGAGATTTAAGATACCAGAGACGCTGTCAACATTCGTTAATAACAAAATGGTTTTTTTTCTTCTAGGTAAGTCTGACTTTCTGGCTTCCATAGTTTGGCTGGCTCGGTAAGAACTTAAGATATTTTAACTTTTGCATCTTTTAATTCTACTTATTTGTCATCAGTTCAAGTCAATTTAACTTAAGAGTGGTTTTTATGGGGGAAAAATCTTTAAGGAAAAAAAGGAACTGTTGCCGTGAAAGATTTATATTTTTAGGTTCCCAAAGGTATTTATAGTATCCAACGTCGAGCCATTGCATCATGGTTTTGGAATAATGATAAAATCGTCATTTAATTTACCAGCATTATAATTTAGTTATTTTCATGAACATTTGATACTTGTTTTCTCAATAATTACATAGAAAAATTAATAAAATTTCCAGTATAATAAATATTTCCTCGTATTTTACAATATTTCAATGTATGTCTCCTTGTTGAAAATCAGAGTGAAATGAACCTCCAAAACTCGGAACAAATAACTACTAAATACTTTTATGGCAAAATGTTTGAAACTTTAGACCAAGAAACTAATTTTCCCCCATTTTAATTAAAGTAAACCATGTTAAAAAGCATTATATGAATAGCAGAATTTTGAAGTTTATCGACGTAACATAGAGTTTAGCACCGTGGACCACCCCGGGGGTCCACGGTGCTATCCTGCTAAAATGTAAAAAATAATTGCAATTGAAAGACGAATAACAATAGTTTTGTTCAAAAGAAAAGCACATTTATAGCGAATAAAAAAGTTCTTGTTTACGTAAACGCAAGGCGCAGCAAACCCCCTAGAACTCGCAATTTTAACACATATTTGATACCTAAATGAGTTTCGAATAGCTTTTTTACTTCAATAGCCCAAAATAACTGTGTGTTAACTAATGCAAACTAGACAAGACCATTAAAACATATACAGAACAACGAATAAATAAATTTAAATAAAGGGAAAAAAACGTAAAAACATATGAGAGAAAGGGGTTAAATAATCAAATCAATTTTTCCGTACGGAGGGGGGGGGGTAGTGTCTGCAAGGGAGGGGAAGGCAGGAAAGTCTACAGAAACTGTGCAGCTGATACCGTGCAACGTTTATGACTGCCCAGCTATACTGCCGTGCTAAGCGCAAAAGTCGTAGCTGCACTTTTTAACAGAATTAAGTTATCGCCACCAGGTGGCTCTTTGTGCTCGAAATACAAAATTATATGACCATTTGAGAACGGGAAATATTTTTAAAAAAATTCTGAAAAAGTTCATCTGAATCAAACACATGGTATCGCAAAATTTTAAAGAGTTATATCTCAGTTTGAGCTGGACTGCAGATACAACTTTTGCGCTTAGCTCTGCAGTATAAGTGCTACTCTAAAAAAGAGTAAAAGTTTTGCCGTCATCGGTAGAGCTATATGACGAAAGCATTCATAGAATTCCACAGGCCGTCATCAAGACTCACTGCTATATTTAATACAACTGTTGTAGACACGCAAAAAAAAAAAAAAAAAAAAATCAAACATTCGAGCCATTTCTTCCAGAAAATAAAATTCTCTATCCTGTTCCAGTAAATGATTTTAAACGGTAAAAACTTTCAAAAAAATGAATAAATAAAAAAGGGTGGGGTGAGAACAATTCTGATTTTTCAATTAATAATCTTGGAGAACACTTGTTTCTTGTTATTGTTTGTCTGCAAAACATCGTGTTAAAACATAACCATGCAATAACACTTTCGTAAATTCAAAGGTTTGGAGGATGATGGAGCTATGTTATATTAAAAAAAATTAACACTCTGGACAATGGTAAGCAATGGATACAGGTAAGCAAATAAAACATAGTACATCAAAAAGTAGATATCATTAGACTAATTTTTATACGCACACGAACAACAAAATCAGTAAACAAAAAGCTGCAACAGATGCAACAATAAAAATTTGAACTTTAATTACAAGCAATTCCTGTTTTGTCACATAACCCCTTCATCTCCCAAGCCCTTCTGAGAAATCCTTGAATTAAGAAAACTGTCGCCACTTTTATTTCCAAAACGTACTTTTGGCGTATTTGATAAATGAAGAAGGCTTACTTTTAATGACGGATATAACCCTCTGAAGTTATGACAGCAAAATGTGAACCTGTTAACATTTTCCACAGCCTTGAAGCATAAATTTCTCGAATGGAGAGCGAAATTTCCCCCTGCACTCGAATTCTTATTTCCCGTTAAATAAAGAACATCTCCGTTTCATACATTATTCAACCCATTCCCAATAAAAAAAATTCTGTTTTGATTGCGCATAAAACGGACTTCAATTCCCGAGCAATCTGGAGCAATAAAATTCTTCCACCAAACTGTACGTTAATAAAATGTCTGGCAGATGTTCAACTGCTCTTGGCGTTCAACCAAATAAAAAAGCGTGCCAAGCACCTTTGCTCTCTGCATGTCTTCGCTTTTGTAGCCTGACATTTCTTTGTATTCCCTTTGAAATATGACCACGGTTTTTTTAGTTTTAAGACGCTTTTTTCCTCTCCCGAAGCACTTCAGGCTTTGTTTTAGGAGCGTCATATGCTAGATTCCTTTTATGGCGCAGGGATTATGCAAGATTAAAAGGCAACATTTATTTTGTTAAATCCTCTTTGGTTTATCCTTAAGTTTTCCGCGAAAATGTTGGCAGCATTTAGGATGAAAAGATCTCCGTAAAAAAATTGAAGTGCTTGTAGGTTTAAACGTATATGACACGATAGCGGTATCACCCGTCTTTAGATACTTTAAAGCTTCGATTTCGTAAAATATCTCAGGGTTCATATAAGGGTAATTACTCTTCTTAAAAATAAATTAATTAAAAAAATAATTCATAAAAGAGCACATCTTCTAAATTTGTAATTATCAGTGTCAATACGCATAATGATTATCCTTGATGCGATACTTGACAGAAATGTTTCTTTTTTGCGCGGACAAGACTGACGTCTCATTGGACAAGTCATGTTCAATATAAGTGGGTCGTTCTTAGTTGAACATTTTTTAGCAGCCATTAGCACACTGCAGTCCCTCTAATATTTAATTTGAATAGTGATTTGGTGACTTCTGTTATACGTAAAGAAACAAATAACACGAATTTGCGTTGCAGTTTATACCTTTTTGTAACTGCAATATTATCGTCTGCATTGTTTTACATTTCTTTACAGTACTTAATTTAACTACCATTTGAACGATTGATTGTTTTTTGGAAATGGCAAAGGTAAAAAAAAAATGAGAAGAGTTGGAACACTTTCTTGTAGCGTGAATGTAGATGTTCTCTACCGTTGTTGATGGAAATTATTATTATTTTTTATATTTATTTAAATTTGATGTAATGAACGTTCTTTTTTTAAGTAAAAAAAAGAGGAATTGAATTTTATTTGATTAGGAGAAGAACATTATTTATCTTTAAACTCCAAAGAAGGGGAATGGAAGAAACCCACTGTCTTTTACGTGTTTTTCTGTTTTATTTCGAGTATTCTTTTAATATATGTCCTATGCAGGATTTTTAAAAGCAATCGAACCATGTACGCTGTGGATTTAAATTACTCACGCAACTACTTAACGAAAAACAACCAACTCTCCAACAGCCAAAAGCCTTTTAATTAATCCTCAAAATAACATGTTAGAGACGAATTAAAGTCCTTGCCACAAAGAAGCGTGTATCAAATAAAATAATCCGCCCATTTATTGTAGTGATTTGATCAGCTTAATTGAAG
>JAXGGA010006711.1:0-67863 GCA_038373865.1 Uloborus plumipes
TCAATGGTCCAAGTGAAGGAACATCAAAGGAAGAACTCAAGGACACAGTTAAACCTGCGGGTTTTATGTTGTATCTTTAAGACTGAAACGTTGTAGCACAATCGGCCCCCTGTGAAATGTACCTAATGATTCCTTATGGCCTCTTGCTAAAATGTTTCACGCCTTAAAGTTTCTACAGTCAACCCCTCAGTTTTAACAGTGCAGCGTTTGACCATAAGAGATCTGCTAGTGAAAATTTAAATGAGAAAAGATAACTTCCTCTTTTCCTTTTTTCTGAGGAAGAAAATAAATACACATACAAATGAAAACCACATATAAATACAAACATGTAAATGCAAAGTGGAAGATTATTCTGTCTCAAGCGAGCGAGAACCTCCCTCCCCCAAATAAAATTTAAAAAAAACTAAGGGCCTGGCTCCACATCAGCAGAAAACCGACCGAAACCGAATTCAGACACCGAAAATCCGGGTACTTAGAATTTTAAGAAAATAGAAAGTACCCGGATTTTCGGTTTCTGCCGTCGGTTTCGGTCGGTTTTCTGCTGATGTGGAGCCAGGGTTACACACAATTAGATGGAGAATAAAGAAAAAAATCTTTTATGGGCCCCACACTATTTCCTTCAGGCTCTAAGAGTCCTTAAAACGCCCTCCAAAAAGTGCCAATACCGCAACTCAACACCACTAACCCATTTCCTCTCTTAGGCACCTCTGAAATATATATTTTACTGAACATTGACAAATGTCAAAATGAAAATAAAATGATGCTTGAGCTACATTGGATATCTGTAACCGAAGTAGCGCGCCGCTGCAACGTGTCACATATTCTTGCGAAAGTCTTCAGACTATTTCTTAGTTGGATGAGGAAAAAAAAGATAAAAATTGAGAGAAAAAAAAGACTCCAGCTGATAAAGGTTAGTACCGTATTTTCTAGGATAGAATCCACTGGTAGCATGTACACTGCGAAAAATGAACTGTTGTTTTTACAGTATAATACTGGCAACCAAGGTTCCAATTTAAAACTGTAAAATGCACAGTAATAAACTGTAAAACTAGCAATTGTACAGTTTCTTACTGTAAAATTACCAATTTTACAGTTTATTGTAGTAAAATTTAGCTGTATTATACTGTAAAAACAAGAGTATAACACTGGCATCAGAGGTTCCAGTTGAAAACTGTAAAATGCACCGTAATAAACTGTAAAATTAGCAATTTTACTGTTTAGTATTGTTAAATTAGCAATTTTACTGTTTAGTACTGTTAAATTAGCAATTTTAGTTTAGTAGAACAAAATTAGCAATTTTTCGTTTATTATTATAAAATTTACAGTATTATGCTGTAAAAACAACATTCATTTTTTATAGTGTACTTATATTAGCATCTTACTTTTAAATTTTCTCGGTGCCGATTAAAGTCTTACGGTTACCTAATGTTGGTTTATCTGCAAAACTATTTTTTGATTTTTAACTTACGTCGCATACTACTGAAAAAAAATTCTGCTACCGGGCTTTGAATAACATATACAAAAGTACTATTTTTCTGTAGGCATGTGCGTAACGTACCATTCTTCGGAAAAAAATGTACTCATTTTCTTGTACCAGAATGATAAATAAATATCAGCACATATTTTTATCATCAAGGATCATGATATCCTCTTTGGATCATAACAACTCAAAGCCCTCCTTTCAAGAATACACATTGGTGCATAAATAAAAGTTAACGGCAGTAAACAGATGAAATATCGAAAACAAATTTAGAGGATTAAACCCTTTATCGTCCCACATAAGGAAACAGCTTGCCTGAGTGAAATGATATTTTTCGAGATCAATGTTCAAAAATATAGGTTGTTATTTTGACCAGGAGCTTCGAGATAGTTTCTTAACAGGAAATACGAGCTAGTGAAGAAAATAACTTTAGAAAAGAGAGAATGGTGACATAGAAAGTAAGAGTTTCTTTTGTCACACGTCACTAGCAGGAAAAAGGTTGAATTTTTATTAAGTTTTATTCACAAACGTCTGAAAATTTTTTTATGATTACATTGATCTTTTATTTATAAAAGCTAAATAAAATGAAGATAAAAATAATTTTCTGTAAATCAGCTTCATTAGAGTATAACTATGCGAAAATATACTTATAAATAAAAACTTAATGACAGTGTTGTCGCAGCTGCTTGTAAAATCGTTGAAACTTTATGCCGTTGAAAAAAAGAGCAGAATTTTGTAATCGTCTTTTGGTAATGGCTCACTTAAAAGAACTAACTTGGGAGACTAAAATATGTCAGTTATCGATAAATGGGCAAAGAAAGTTTTCGAGTTACCAAGGTTTTGGTAACTCGAAATTACACTAATAACTCTCACAATCACATACGCACATACAGTATGTATATTTATATGTGTACTATGCAATCACTTTGCAAAACAATTGAAGGGGCAAGTGGATAAAGGTTATATGTGACAATTTTGGAAATACTTTTTACCATGGATGAAGGTGATAAGGTAACATTTTTTTTTTTTTTTTTGAAAAATATTTCTGGAAATTTAAAAATGTCATGTCATCTTTATTCACTTGCCCTTTAATTGGGTTTGTGAGTTAACACAATTGAACACACTAATTTGAATTTGTGTAAAAAAATTTGTGTCGGCGAAACTCAAATATCACATATCACCTTTATCCACTTGCCCCTTCAATTAACAAATGGTTTTGAAATGGTTCTGTTCGACTTTCTTTTTTCCTCTATAAACTTCAAACTTCCAATTTTATCTTCAAGTATATTCAATCTGAGCTTTTCATTGGCCATTTTGCAGGAGTTAAAAATGCGGGAGGATGAGGAGCACATTTTTCCGTTCTCGGTTGATGCCGTTCATTATTGTCCCACTCCTTTGACTACTACAGCCTAACTACACTGAAATTTTGGATGCGAAGTTGCTGTAAAATAATAACGAAGTCATTCTTTAAAAATATTTTGATTGCCTTAGACATAGCGGGCTTAACAGAGAGGAAAAAACAGAAAAATATTGACCGAAGAAAACAGATCCTCAGTCTGAATAACATTATTAGCTCTCATTAAAATGAAAGCAAACCCGGAAAAAGAGCGAAGTTTTGAGGTTATTGCCAGGCCATGTATTATTGGGTGGTTCAGGCTTTTTACTGATTGTGTAAATAAAAAAGGATCATTGGTCTTTTTACGGGCTTTTCCCCTAACCAATACGACAGCGTTGAATCGTCCGCGATTGTCGGTGTCCGATATTGACACAAGCAAAGTGCATTAACATATGCTATACGCTTTTCTACCTTTCAATTCAATGACGATTATGTCGTCACCGTTAAGCCGATATCGTTTATCGCACCATTTTTATCGGAAAGCACATATCGTCTCTTTCGTGTCGGCCAGACAACTACTCAGAGCTATTTACTCTTTTTGAAGGAGAGCGATGGTAGGTATATGAAACAATATGGTTGAATGAAAAAACAGAGCAATAGACGACAAGATAGCTTACTTATCGTTAGAGTGTTATTCGGTGGATTTCGTCGTTATTGTGCTGTTAATAGGGAAAAGTGCTCTTACTTTTTCTTTTACTCACTTTGAGGAGTTTAATGTTTTACATCATCGCCCCTTCAAGACGCTGACTGACACCTTTCGCCATCTTCCCCCGCCCTGTTCCTCGAAAAAACCATAAGTTGGCGTAAATGAACATCGGGATTATTAAAAATATAAGTACCTAACTTTAATTTGAAGTAAAATGTACGCAATAAAGCAATTGTAACCAATCAAAAACTAAAAATAATTTATTAAAATTTTAAATTAAAAATATTAATACATAAATCAAATGCCTTTAATTTATATTTCTCTCTCAAAACGAACTGATAAGTATTTGTAGGGTAACATTTAATTAAGATTATCGACATACTTTTAAAAAGAGAGAAGTACGTTTTTCGAGAAATTATTCAATTTTCTACACTGGAACACTGGAATCTGGGGAATTAAAATCATTGAAACTAAAAATTTGAAGGAAAATCAAGTGAAAAGCTGAAAACTCATGAAATTGACAATGAATGACAAAATACGTCCTTAAGTTCATCCGAAGTACAAAGGAAGAAGCTCTTGAACTTCAATTTGCTTCTTTCTTAAGTTGGGATTAACTGTCTGAACTCTGAACAACTGGTTTCGTGCATGTTTATAACTTCGATTTTCGCTACCCTTTTATTACTAGTGTTTTGTTTTCTAAATATCCATTTACCGGCCTTTTAAAGAGGCAAATCGCCCCTTTGGGAGCGATCGCCCCCAGGTTGAGAACGACTGATTTCAATATTTCTGAACTTTGCTCCTTTCAAACGTAATTCAAGGTGAGTAATTAAAACTTTGATAACCCTTCTATCTAACAGAAACATTTTGAAATGCCAAGTTTGTTCATAAGGGACTTTTATTTTGTGAGCTAAATTTTACATAAATTGGTCTTTTGAAGTGCTTAAATGACTTCTATATATTATTGCTTAAATGCCTTCTGCATATTATTCTTATATTTCACGGCTGAAATTAATATTATTAGTGAGATAAATATCAGCTTATACGCTCAAAAGGATTTTAAAATCGAGTACAGTAAACTCCCAATTAGTAGAATAGGGTGGTAGGGGAACCTCTGATAAACCACAAAATAGATAAAAAAATGATACTGGTGTATTCAAAAGTATAAAAACAACAATAACATTCGCTTTCATTTTAACAAAAGCTAAAAACGATAACAGTGCTGTAGAATATAGTATGTAAAGTCTAAAAAAGGTTTGCTCATTAGTGTAAACGGATGACTCACATCTGCAAGCAAATCGTCAAAACAGATTAACTGAAACAGAAGTAGTGTAGAGTAAAAAAAAAGAAAGAAAAAAACAGCGGCACTCCGGGACTACCGACATAAGTGAAAACTTGAATAAATACGTGTGTATTTTTTTAATTGTCAGTGATTTTTCGTCATTTCAAAAAATGCCTTCACGCATGTGTATGCACAAATTAATGCATTGAGGTGTTGGTAACGGTAACGGCAACAGTGTTACGAGCTCAATTGTTTTTTCCCGTCTCGAAAAATGCCCAACGCGCCTTAAGAAGTTTACACTTCAAAGTGTCGGTGAAGGTAACGGTAACAGTGTCGCGAGTTCAATTGTTTTTTCCACCTCAAAAAGTGAATAACGTACCTAAAGAAATTTTTATTTCAAAGTGTCGGTAACGGTAGCAGTAACTGTCGCGGGTTCGACTGTTGAAAATTTCACTTCAAAAAATCAGTCAAAAGAGTAGGTCTAAACCAGTGCGTAGTGTTAATCTAAAAATTAAGTCGCCTAGTCAGGTCTTGAATCTTGGGAAGGTTTGATGTCTTTAGAAAGGATGAGGAAGAAAGAAAAAGCTTGTGCGGTAAAAGATTTTTCGCTTCAAAGTCGAAGCAGGTGTAGTATTTATTTACATTCCATTAAATTCATTGCCGCAATAAAATTTTATTTTTTAGTATACAAGACTGCGAATAATCCACATAGCGGATAAACAGCTCGTAGATCATCGGGAGTTTACTGTAGTTGCGTTCACGAGAAAAAAAAAAAAAAAAAAAACTTACAGCATTTACAAAAGCAACAGAAAGCTTAAAAATTAAAAGCACAAAGGAAAATTCATATCGTCTCTTATTCAGCTTCAAAAGCACACGAAGCACATCAATGGTAACAATTTTAGGCGCTATGCAGTTGTTTCAGCTATGCCTCAGTGATTTAAAATTGCACTGAGAGTGAAACTATTGCGTTCACAGAGGTGAATAACAAGTGAGTAACAGATGAATCGCAACTTCCCTTCTATCACAGTCGGTGATGAAAAACAATGAACTTAAAATTAGCCACCTGTTTTGGAAAAAAGGGAGAGGGGATGCTAAATGTGAGAGACATTGTTTCGCTCGGTTGTGTAGAACTTTTGGCTTTGTTTTTAATAGTCGCCTATTTGTGACATATAAGTTAGAAGAAATACGTAATCGAAGGAATTATCTCACCCTGCTTCGTTTACCAGACCATATTTTTATAGAAAAATATTCTTTAATATTCCCAAAGTCACTAAGCATTCTTATTGCTCAATCGAAAGTTTCTCTTCTTCATTGTTTGTGAGGTACATACTATTCAAATCAGACGATTCGCTGACTGATAAAAAAATACAGAAGCTAGGTACAATAAAAAAAACAAAACAAAAATATTTGAAAATTGGTAATCCAAATTTGGCGACATAAGAGCTAAAACTGAGATAATATGTGTTTTTTTAAATACTTTTTTGACGCTTAAATCATTCTTCCAGCCAGAATTAAAACAGTAATTTTTTGAGACAAAAAACATTCGCAATTTATAGACAAATTCAAAACAAGGACATGACACGGTACTGATATTTAGGTGATATATATCAAGTTTTCTCTGAGTGGCAAGTTAATTTACATAACAAATATTATGAATTATGCTCATAGCCATCTAATTAATAAAGATTTCCTTAATAGATTTTTTATTAAATACCTGTGAGAATAAACAGTACAGGACATATAACGTCACAGTTAGAATGGAATCACCCATATACTTTATGGATACATACTTACTTTATGTGAAACTGTGAAAGTCTAGATAATCTTTCTGAAGAAGCAAATATAAATATTCCTCTGCGTTTTCTTTTAACATCGAAAATGCGACGATGTAAATTCGACTTAAACTACCTTTTCATCGTGAGGGGGAAAAAGTCATGAATCATATTGGGAGAATAAATTTTTGTTTACATCATCAAAAGAGAAAAACGCCAGAAAGCGATATCAGTTCAAAAAAAGGGGAAAATGAGAAAATGCAAATGATGCTATAGTAAGAAGAGTTTCATTATCCAAGGATACAACCAGCTCCAATTGTCTTTCACAAACAAATTTCCATTCTATATTGTTTTCTTCAACTCATTCATTTCAATTTTCCACTTGAAGTGTTCCATCTCTGTTTCCAAGTTGGTATTGCCCAACGAGCTTCAGGATCAACAACCGTTATATTTGCGATAGACAAAGTAAACTTCAAATCAATGTCGCCCATTCATTTCAAAACTATTCCATTCCCTGACAAGTTTAACGCCTGAGTTTTGAATTCCAATGCTAGTCAAGGACCTCATAAGTTTATTTCGTAATGAAATTCATAATTCTTAAAATTGAGGCAAAAGCATTAGGCTGCACGGAAGTGGACTTTTTAAATTACAGTAATCTATTAGGAAACTAGCTGCGAGTTTTCAACTTTAAAATTATGTTTCCTAAATGTTCTAAATAAATGAATAAATCAAAATACTGAATTGTGGGACTTATAATAAAACTGCGTATCACAATTTTTTCTAATTAAGAATATCCAAATAATGGAAGAAAAAAAAAAGAAAAGTCCTTCAAGAGACCCTCGCAACATGAAGTTGAGATTTACTAAAGGCAATGCAGGAACCAGCATGAGATTTGGAAAGAGGAAACGGTACTTTCATAATTCAGGAACAATAATTTCCTAAGGTAAATGTACCTATACGGAGATGCGATCAAAGACCATGCCTAGGCAATTGGCTTCTAAGTAATGGACGTACGACATTTATTATGTTTCCGAGCAGACAAAAAAGAACAGCTTATTATTTTCCATCAGTATGGAGTTTGCAGTGCCGGATTGGACCTTTTGATGCTCAAGTCGGTGTTTCTCAACATTTTAGCATTCGCGTGACCCAATTTTCATCCTCCTCCCCCCGGTAGTTAAATAACAACATTTCAAGCAAAAATGCATTTTGACGCTAAAATCATTTTTTAAATGGGTCACAGTACCTCAAAAATGATCAAACAACCAAAATTTTTTTATTGCTTATTTAAAAAGTAAAAGTTATTTAAAACCCTAGAAAATAAATAGCATGGCTCTATCTCAATTATTTAAAAAGTTATGAGTGCCTTTAGGGCATGCACGCTATGTGTTCTAAAATGGAAAAGCAAAACTTAAATGTGCTTTTTCTCAATGATCAGTTTTTAGTGTTTCCATGTTACTGGAATCGCTAAGGATTTTTTCAATTAAAAATACAGCTTTAAAACAATATTTTTTGCACTTAGGATAATATATTTAACAAAACTGCATTGAATAAGCATTTTATAAATAACTAAAATTTTTAGAGCTTGTTGAAAAACTCAAAAAACAAAATTTTCTAAGATTTTTTACGATTTTTTGCATAAAAGGTCACAAAATATTTTCAAATCAATATATAAGAAAATGAGTGCACAGATTTTTAGAGGTCATTCTTGTGATCATTTAGCAAAAAGAAATTTTCAAATAAGTGCAAAAACAAAAAAGCCTCAAGGTTTTTAAAAAATTGAAATTTTCTTAAATTTTTCACATTTTCAAAAAAAAGTGAACAAATATTTAAATGTTTGAAAATAAATTATTGATTGTTAAATGCATGCAGAAACAAAGGTTTCAAAGAAATACATTTTTCATGTAAATTTGAAAAAAATGTTATAAAGGTACTGTTACTGTGAACACTTAAACTAAAAAACGGATACCTTCAGTTTTCATTTAATGGCAGAGTTTTACTTAGATATGAGTTTGAGCTCCGTTTGGAATTATTGCACACTTAGGAGCCGGGCCGTCGAGAAAAGCGGACAAGCTGATGCATTTGGATAGAGGGCAGTGAGAGAAAGGGGGAGGGGGTGCGAAGTTGGGCCAAAGACAAAAAAATGTTAATGCAAATCAATTTTCCTTTTTTTTTTAGTAAAGGACTTTGCCCTTTTCTGAGAATAGACATTGCGAACTTTCGAACTTATAAGATTCTATTTGTTCTTCAAAGGCCAGTACGACGCCATCAATCTAAATATATATATATATATATATATATATATATATATATATATATTTTCCTTTTTGTGAATAATTACAAAGTTAAAAAAAAAATGACTGTTTCGAAATTTGCAATGAAAATAATAATAATAAGAAGAAAGATAAGTTTGGAATTTTCAGCATTCAAACATCAGAACAAAAGGAAACGGTGGAGTTCAAAGAAAATATTTTAAAAAATGAATTGATTTGAGCTCGGTAATACAAATTGAAATTAAGTCTAGCGTTGTTTTTAGAGCAAAATGGTCTCCCAAGGTAGTTCTTTCTACAGAAGTACTCTTCTTCCGAAGTGCTCAAAACGTTCTCAAATGAACCCAAAATATTTCAAAGGGCAACTTTTTCGTCATTGTATTAATTAGAACGTAATGCTTCTGAAACTCATTAGCATGGAAAATATATTAATTAATAAAATAATTGTTTAACCAATTTTTTACTTGATATTGTATAACAAGAAATAATTGCAAAAATATTTAAAATGTATCAAGTATAAAAAATATTGTAATCCTTTTTTTTCCTCCATTGCTGCTCGTTTACACATTTTATGCACCTCACCACAGGTTTAAAAGCAGTATTATTGAAAAAATAATATTGCAAATGCAAAAGGGCTAAAAAAAAATATAATGCCAAATTCGTATGAAATCTTCAATTTTTTTATTAATATTTCACTTATTTTTACAGTTCCATCTGCAGCATTATTTTAGAGCATGTGTTTTTAAAAATTATAAGAAGAAAACGGCGCTAGTCAATATCGCCTGGGTCGGCAAAACTACTAACACCCCGAGATAGATTAGTTGAAATAAACTTAGAGGTTTTTTGGACTGCGAACTCAATTTTACCTTCTCTAATGATTTTTTCCCCTCATTCTAATACCATTGTATATATTTTGGAAGTAGTATTGCGTTACGTTGCTGTACTTATTCATAAAGATGGAGGTTGATTCGTACTTTGATTTTTAACCGGACTTCAACAAAGGTGGAGGTTATATAATTCGTCGGAGAATTTTTTTTTTTTTTTTGTATGTCCAAAGATTACTCGAAGACGCCTGGACCGATTCAAAAGTACATTTTTTGGTTTAAAGGATTTTTTTTTTCCATTTGGTCCCATCCTCTTGTGGGCCGGTTTTGATAACAAGAACCTGCAGAAATCGATAGAAATAGAAATCGTGATCACAGTCATCGTAATAATGACAAATTTGAATAATGAAATTTATTTCTATGGTCTTTTTGAAATTTTTATCTGTGTATGTATAAAATGTCCTGAGATAATATATGTATACATCAACGCACAAGCAATACTGCTGAAGCCTCAGATTTAAAATTTGGCAGGCATGTCCACATGATTACGAAAGTATCTACTAAAAAATGATTTTTAGAAATATCAATTAGTTTGGTAGAAATTTACTAAACCCCTTAATTTTTGTGAAATTAAAACCTGTAATTGAAACTGAAATCCCTTATTTTCGAAGGCTTTCCTCCATTTAAATCATTGTTCGGTACTTCATCTCAACTTTTGGCCAACAGCCAATTTTAAATTTGATTTTGTTTTTGTTTCTCACGCGATTCTTCCAGGCTTTGCTCAAGTCAAATAATAATATTTTTGTCTTTTGCTTTCACTTTTTCAAAACTAGAAACAATGTTTTTAAGAACATTATCACAGATAAAATATCATGTACACACAGATCGATATATATGGATGGCTTGCGGTTTCAAAGAAAATCAATACTTTTAAAGGATCGTTAATGACAGAAAAACATTACCTCATTTCTAATAAACATTTGCACTAAAAAGAATAAAACGAAAATATTTTTGAAAAAAAAAAAAATTGAACAGACTTCAGAACTTCAATTTGCAAGTGCTCTCAAGCAAAAAATAATTTTATTCTTT
This sequence comes from Uloborus plumipes, assembly GCA_038373865.1. Taxonomy (NCBI): domain Eukaryota; kingdom Metazoa; phylum Arthropoda; class Arachnida; order Araneae; family Uloboridae; genus Uloborus; species Uloborus plumipes. The sequence continues at coordinate 10,754 of JAXGGA010006711.1, forward strand.
GAACAACATCGATACTACATTTAAACATAAGTTTTGAAGTCGGCGCAAAAACTATAGGTAAAATGATATTTTCTATATTTTGCCAACGTTTTACAGAGAAACCATTGAAAATTAAGAACTGAATATTTGTACCATTACATAAATATATGGCTGTCAATGTAGTGTATGCGAATGCGATTAAAAAAACCTGGATCTATCGAAATGAAAATTTATAGTTGAATTATAGTTTCGAATGGTTCTATTTGGTGTTTTTGCACCGACTTCAAAACTGATGTTTAAATGTAGTATCGATGTTGTTCAAAGAATAAAATTATTTTTTACTTTTTACAGCACTTGCAGTGCAGATATAAGTTCTGAAGTTGGTTAAATTTTTTTTTCAAACGTTTTTATCCTCAATAGGTTCCTCTTTGAAACGAACATCTACTTTTTTTTTGAGCATTCTTTCAGCATCTTTCTTGCCTAAAATTAAAGCAATAGGCATCTTTCTTGCATAAAATTAAAATGTTGATTTCACTTGTGGAAAATTCCATGAAAAGTGAAACCAGTAGGTCAAAATTTCATATTGAAGTTATGTTGCTCTATTATACATCTTAGTTTAGCTTAAAAAGTGTATTTTTAATACAAATACATTGCATTGGTTTTTAATAAAAATTAAATATACTTTTCCCTCATTTGGAAGTACAATCTGTAGGAATTCGTAATATTCAAAAAAAAAAAAAAATCTTGAATGCATATTTCAAATAGCGAAACAAAAGTACATGTACTATTAATTGCAGTACAGTTTTAACTATTAATATGACACTGTAATAAAATTTATTCATTTTTTTACAAGCTAAAATTATACAATTTAATTTTTAAATAAATAAAGTTTAATGTTGCATCAAAAACAAAAATTTAGCAGAAGTTGTCATTTTGTAAAAAAAAAAAATCAAAATAACAAGAAACCTTTTATGGTACTTTTAGCAATTTATTAAAGTAAGTATCCATCATAGTTAAAAACTCTACAATCTTTTTTTTAATTAAAAAAAACTGATTTAAAGATGTAACATTTTTTGTTTCGGACGTAACAAAAAGCAGTACATTACGTCCGTAACACAATTATATGGTCTATTAAATAGATAAAAAAGTACAAGATGAGGGATAAAAGTAGTGAGTATGAGAGATGAACTATAACAAACTAAAATTTCTAGTACTCTGATTTTCAAATTTTTATGAATGATAATAAATATTTAATTAATTTTTTTTAATTATTAAAATTCATATTTGTACCGATCAATGTAAAATTTTTTGTCCTCCAATGATGCAATAAATTCAATTGGTAATAATTGTACACTAGCAATTTACGCTTACAAATATAAATATTCCAGAAGGAAAATATCTTTTATTTCTCAAACACTACTTCATGAAGCAAACACAAAGTGTTTGTTTTAAGAGTAAAAAGATGTGACACAAAGAATTGTGTTTTCCAGGTAGATTTAGATTTTGGGGAAACTTAGTCAATCATGTAACAAGATGAAATCCAAAGTATTTTGCGCATAATTTTCATTAAATTTTATTTCATTTTAGCTTTTTCTTCATATTTATATTACATACTTAACAGTTTTTCTCTTCTAATTTCTATTATTCTGACAGCATAGAAAAATTGATATTACTTTTTTAAAAATGCACTGAAAGCTAAGAATATATCACTTCATGATAACTGCAGCTTGATAGTTTAAACCGAAGTTACTTAGGTACTTATTATTATTTACTTTTCACTTTTTCTTATAATCAGCATTCACTGTACTGCAATTTATTAAACTAGTAAAAAATAAAAGTTTAGATTACTATTTCATCAATGAATTGAATATTTTATGCCAAAAACTTTTAGGGTTAAAATAGCAAAAAAATAAGCCACTTACATCTGGTCCCCATAAGTAAAACTATTTATAAGTAAGTCTATTTTGGTCACTTTGACAAATATTGACAAAATTGTACTTTTAAACCGACATTTTCTACCCTTTTTTTCAACAATTGAAATCAAATGTAACGGTTAAATTTTTAATGAAATCTTGCAATAACAGTTTGTCCAATAATAATCAAAAAATTTTCAAGTTGTAAGGATACTCTTACGGGTTGGAAATTTCTCGAAAATATTCCTCGCGTTGCTTCCTCACTATAAACTGTGGTTTTCCGGAAAGATTAGTTTTTGCTTTTGGAAAATATTCGACATAACACGGTTAAAACTTTTCGATAAAATAATTAAAAATAACATTAAATAAGTATGTAAAATCAAGGGGAAAAATAATTTTTTGTCATATCAAGATTTTTGAGATATTGACAGTACTGTATTACTGTACATGTAAATCACAAAAATAAATCATCTTCTGCGTTAAAAAGACTAATAAAACTAAAAACAAAACACTGTAAATAAAAATTAAAGTAAAACAATCTTGATTCAGAGAAATATGGACACTAATTGTCAAACTGAGGGGGAAAAAGGAAAAACTTTTACCTTAAGATAAAGCCTACTTTAAAATTAGTAGAGATGACAATTAGAAAAGATTTTGCACTTCAACTAATAAAAAAAATTGAAATTAAAATTTTGAGATCAATAATCAATTTAGTTCAAACAACATTTTTGAGCAGTTTCATAAGCTGTTTAAAAAAATCATACCTGAAGTTAAAATCATGAATTAGCATCATTTCTCCTTTATTCTATAACTAGCGGTACCCGCACGGCTTTGCCCGTGGTATAAAATTAAAAGGTCATTTGGTAATAAAATGATAAAGCAGAAAGGATGCATGAATTTATTTATAATTAAACTGTAATTCCTAACAAGTATGATATAAAAATAAGCCAAAAGAGAAAATAAGAAAAATTTTGTTGCTTACAGAGACCAACAGAAATCTTACCAAAGTTTAACAGGAAAAGGAAGTACTCTTTCCTAGCTTTAAAAACAAAACAATACATTTTTCGAAACGAAACATTTTGAAAGAACGTTGCAATACCGCAATTTATGCATTATTTCTTATAATTTAACGAGTTTTAATTCCTTAAAAAACCGAGTGAAGAAAAGCAAACGATTATTTTCAACAGTTAAAATATTTCATTTAACTCATTTTAGAAAGACTTGGAGTTTGGATTGCTACAAAAACAAATACATTTTAAAAATTATTAAAGGAAAAAGACTAAACAAATAAAAGATGTAAAAACGTAACCATGGCAACAACATGAAAAGTTAATTTCTGTTGATAAAATAATACATTTCATCTTTACTTTCAAATTTTATTCTCAAGCTTAATCACTTAAAATCGTTTGACTTGCTGAAGGCAAGCCTTGAATTCCGGGATTCTATAAACAATTTTTACAGCTCTTTTAATGCTCGTAGAACCTTCGAACTGACATCATTTTTAGCAGAAAATATCAAGCTTTCGAATAACATAAGACTTGAAAATGTGTATGAAATATTTCTTCCCGAATTGATCGCATTTGTATGAAAAATGTGCTAAGAATTAGAAAAGAAAAAGAACAAAATAGAATTTTAGAAAAAACGCTTCAAAGTGCTCACCCCCATGCTACAAACTAATTTTGTGCCAAATTTTATCAAAATCGACCGAACGGTCTTGGCGCTACGAGCGTCACAGACAGAAAGAAGGAAAGAAAGACCCACCTTCAGCTTTATTATTAGTAGAGAAGATTAATTTTTACAGCACCTCCAAGAAAGGATTTTGATTGGGTAGCATACTGAATTATAGAAAGAAAGAAGTTCATATATTTAAATGAGACAAAATTTTGATGACAGAGATCTGACCACTTCTGATTTCTGAGCCACATATGTCATGCGTGGTAGAAAAATTATTTTTACTATCTTGTCATGAATTTTTACAACATCTATATACTTTTTGAAAAATATTTTACATTTTAAAATGTAAAACGTCCCTAATTAAAATTTCGATTTGAGATTTTTTTTCTGTTCTCATTTCTGAAAACATTGCTTATGGTGCAGTTTGGTATAAAAACAGAATTATCAACAATTTTGTAGCAGTAAATTGTGGAAAAGTTGTTTGTACATAATGACTTAGATTTTACACCCTCCTTGCGCTTCTAAAATTTGTTAATTTCTAGGACTGTATTTTTCATGTTTGTATGCACTTTTCATGTAAAAAAAAATAAATAAATAAAAAAATCAGAAACCATGTTTTAATTTGCGTAATATGAAAGAAAGTTTGTTAAAAGCAAAAATAAATGGAAAAATAGTTTGGCATTGGAGCAAAAATAATTTGGAAATAAATTGACTTTCTGAAATTTCACTTCCAGTAAATCATATACAAAAGACAAGTTCTGCATCAAGGTCATGTACATCAGAAAAATAAAATCCACTTCACAAGGGGAAAAAAGAAAAAGAAAAAAAACAAAGTTTTATACAAAACATTTATTGACAAAATATTAACATTTTAGTTTATAAAGAAAATATTTAATAATTTTACATATTACACAAGGCACAACAAAAATGCATGGAATCTTACATATACTGATATATTTTCAATGCACCAAACTATGTCACACTTAGAAACATAAATAGAATACAATTAAAAAACATTAAAATGAGAACAATAACAATGATAAAAATGAACATGATTAAATAAATTGCACTAGTGAATTCAAAGTTGATACTTATTTTTAGATTATTGTGTTGTTAAGGTATACAGAAAAACACATATTCAAGTTGTAAAAAATGTCATCGGTAAATCTTAAAATTTCATAAGAAAAAAAATAAAAAGATAAAAAGTTGCAGTTGCATTCTAGTTTGCTGTTTTCATAAATTTTGCTCAGGCCCATGAAACGTTACAGTTGCAACTGAATACATACAGCACGAATATTTTTCATAAATTCAACTTTGTGCGAAGATTCCCCTCTTTATATAATTTATCAAAAATACTGGCAAATTTCTTTCTTGCTTCAGATCTTTTCAGTTTCATTGTGGGTGTTAACAAGCCATCTTCTTGACTGAAAGGCTTATCCATTAAGTATATATTTCCAACCTATTTCACAAATCAAAAAGAATTAAATTAATTTTCAACTCAATATTGTGAACAAGTATTTTTAATGTAGTTCAACAAATAAAAAAAAGGAAGTTCAAATTCATTTCAAAATCTTGCAAAAACTATTTCATGGACGGTAAACTTAGTTGTTTGCATAGGTGGGTTTAATCTGTGAATTCTGAGGGTGAAACACTACTGGGGATCATTTAAGAGGGGAGAATACTTCCTAGGACAAACAGGGCTAACTTTCGGAATCTTTCAAAAAGGTACCTTAAAAATGCTGGTTTTTAATTCAAGAGCAGATTTTCTAATAGTTTTCTAGAATGATGTTCAAGGATTTTAACAATGTTTTTTTAATATAAATTATTACAATAGTCATGTTTTCTTTTTCTTCACTTCATTAGCCATGGTTGTTTCAAAGCAAAAGAAATTATAATGATATACCAATAATTTTCAAACAGCAAAATATGCAATTATTCTACAATACAGCACTACATAACAAGTAATTTAATAAATGTGTTTATTTGATGTATGTAATTAATTGTATCATTTGTAAACATAAAAATACTCTTATTCTTAATACGTAGCAATTTCGTTTGCACTGGCGATGTGTGGTGATTTACATGGAAACATCTGAGCTGCATATTATTGAATTTTTGAGTTACTTTCAAGTAAATAAATTTGCATTGTAGTTGCGAAATTTTTTTCTTCCAAACTATATTTTCTAATGACATACATTTAATTTTTTTTTCATCCAACAAAAAATGCCCCCCCCCGGTCAAGTCTTGCCACCTATGCTACTCAGCCTATGCTTGTTTCTATTATTCATACACAAACAAAATTACACATCAAATATAGCAGAGAAAATGAAGATCATAATTAAATGTTTTCAGTAACTTTCCAAGTGACAAACAAATGTAGTTTAAATGTAGTTATTTCATGTTTTTAGATCCGCTAGTAGAAAATATAAAATCATTATACTTAGGTAAACAACTTTTTTTTATGGTCATTTTCAAACAATTACAGGGTCTACACAGTTTTCTGGAAACATGTGGAACTCTCAGGATGTATTCCATATGTTGCATAGTATTCATTCACTGGTAGCTTAGCTTTGGAAATCACCCATAAGGCAGAAATATATTTTATTTCTATCCCATGTTTCCATTTAAGAAAATATCTGTGGATGTTATATATTTCTACGCTTTAATTGTCAATTTCATTCTCAATTTGAACTGGCTCTAAAACAGCCAGTCGAAAGAACTCCTCTACAGTAAAGAACTCTTCAAAAGGTCTGAAGTACAGGGTATCTGTCTGCTCAACCTGGATTTTTCAATTCCATGACTTTCCATGACTTTTGCGAACTATTTTCCATGACTAAAAAAAAAAAAACGAACTCTGCTTTGTTTTTGGAAAATTATGCACTTAATATTTCATCTTGCAAAGTAAATGACCAAACATGGCGACTGCGTTTCACAGCAACAGAAGTCCGTTCACTTTTGAGGTCAAAAAACGATCTTTTCCTACCGAAACCCTCCTCCCCACCGTGCTTGTCGTCAAACGTACTTTCATGTAGCAATGAATTGTCTGTCCATAATTTTTACTGTAAGTTTTAGATCCTGATATGAGTGAGGCGAAATCTGACTTCAAAACGGAACTCGTTGAGTTCCTGCCCCTCCCCCTACCTACACGATTCTTTAAAATTCAACATCGTTTTTTAATTTCTTTTTCTTTTGCATAAAACTTCTCGAAAGAAAAAGATTCAAACAAGTTTTAAAAGAAAAAGGAATCAAATGAAGCGGGTAGGGGGGTAGGAGACCAAATGTAAAAGGCAAATCTGCCGTTGCCGGGGAAAAAACCATCAAAAAAACCATCGAGTCTATCTTTTTGTCGTTCAAGGTCATATTTTATCAGATGACGGAGTCCGCGCACATGCGCAATTACACAAAATTCGCCGCTCACGGTTTTAACGTTGAGAATTCATCTGATTGGTCAACACAATGCAACTTGTTGGAAATTGTAATTGACAAATCAGATTGCACCCAATAACGAAGTAGAATGAAGGCGGAATTGTTTTCGTTCTTCCGAGATCGCGGGAAAATTTTCAATCGGTCCGGAGCGCTGAAATCTTTGACTTTTGGACATTTTTCGCTAAAATCCATGACTTTCCATGACCAATTTCGATCATATTTGAAATCCATGACTTTCCCTGACTTTCCATGACTTTCCATATGCGCGGACACCCTGGAAGTAGTATCATTGCTGAGTGATGGTTACGGCCAACGTTAATATTGAAAAAATAAGAAAAATAAAACTATGAATCAAACACTAGAGAAATAATTTATGGAGACACATTCAATACAGTGCAGTGGTGAAGAAAACATGATCAAAACAACAACAGGTAAATTGTTTGTTTCAAATGGGGCTGCGTTTAGCTTCATGCCATTTGCAGACCTAGTGCATTCCCCAAAGCGGCATCCACTCTTTCATGCGGCACCACCATCGGTGGGATACCATTGCCACAAGTATTTTTGACGCCCAGTTTCCCCACTAGATGGAGGCACCTGGGCTCTATTTGATGCGAAACTGCACTAGGAATTTAATTTTGCCACGAGATACTATTAGCCAAACAAGTACTCGAGGGATCTTTTACATGCCGCATAATCATACGACATGAGCGCTGTCGATTTTCTGCATCATGAAAATCCACCGACTGGAGCCGGGTTCGAACCCGCACTTTTGGGCGTAAAAGGCCAGCGTCTTAACCACTATACCACTCTGTCGGCACAGGTAAATTGTTCAACACCAAAAAAAAAAAAAAACGGGGAAACAGCCAGTGGAAAGATTGATTAATACTGATGAAAGAGGTTTAGAAAAGAATGGTTTTGCAAAAGGAGAAATAGAGATTTGTTGTCATGATTGTTGAAGCCTTTACAAGGATGTAGTCACTAAAGCAGTATCAAAGTTACAAATCAGGATCGCAGTATATTTTGTGAAATAATACTTTTCCCCAGCTAGCTTTAAATAGTTGTATTCATGGGTGCAAGTTAGGCCATGCTTCCAAGACGGAAAATAGTTGAGATCCGCCCCCCCCCCCTCCCCATGCATACCCAAGAAAAACGACCAAAATTTTTTTACATTGTTCATTAAATTGTCTTAACTGGGGGGGGGGGGGGGGTGCGAAATTTTATCTTTCAGCAGCAAGATCATAGTTTTAAATATAGTAGGGGTGCGACATCGAAGGCAAAACATCGATATTTACAAAACATCGATGTTAGAAATTACTACATCGATGGTATTGATACATCGACCAAAAAACATCGATGTTCTCAAACATCGATGTTTTAAAACATCGATCTTTTTACAAATGTATATCGTACATTTTTGAATGTACTAAAAAGTAACACACATGAAAATCTTTAAAAAATGTTTTTAAGAGGGTCAGAGAATTCTTTTGGCATTGCGTCAGTGCGTTAAATAAAACTATTATTTCAAAAATGTCAAAGTAAAGCCAGTAATAAATTTTATATATATATATTTATAATTTAAGCAATACAAAAGAATAAGTACTCGACAAATACATTGAAAATACTGAAATTTGAGTCCTTAATACAAATTAATAGGAATAATTTCGCAACATGAACCTTGAATAGAATAAAAACTGATGATTAAACATGCAAATATTTATTCGAACTAGTTATGGAAAAAGGAAATATTTTCTATTTGAATAATACTAAAAATTAATCTACCTCGAAAATGAATCCAATAAAAAAAATGTATCATAGCACTTACCGTCAGTTCAATGATGAGAAAGAATTATTTTGATTATATGAAACACAATTTTTTTCCAAACAATGAACAATTGATATTAAGAGCTAGAAATGTGAATTTACGTATGACTGAAATTACGTACAACACCGCACTTTGCAAGTCAACTGCAAAAAACAAACAAAACAGACCAGAGAAAGTTTTCCTGTCGCCGTTAATGTTTATGATGTGTCAAGAAAAAATCCCTCTGTTTATTTTAAATGCATTCATTATTCGGTAAAAGAGGTATAGTTTTGTTAAATGCCAGACACACCGGCAGCAGCAGATTTACTTTTTCTTTTTCTATGCTTTTTTCCGGATATTGCGGATGAAAGACTTATTTGAGCTTGATTCGCTCACAGAAGCTCAGCTGTAGCACTTTTCAATTGTAGACGAATTTTTGCATATTTGACGGGAATTCAGACTATTTAGGTTTGAAAATGAGATTTAATAAATGATAACTAAAGGGCTTCTGCACTTTTTTTTTGTCAGACATTTATTCCGGGTGCATATCGTATACGACATTGGTGATGATGTTTCCGAAATTGAATGTTGTTGGGTCTAATTTTCAATGTCAATGGTTTTTTTAATTTTGAAGATGATGTTTTTCCATCGATGTCACTTCTCTGTGAGAAATTTTATTACATATTCAATTCAAAATGAAAAAACATCGACATCGGAAAAAACATCGGACCCAAAACAGCGATGTTTTAAAAACATCGACACCAAAGATCGATGTTTTTAACATCGATGTTTTAACAAAAACATTGATGTTTCCAAAACATCGACATCCATGTCGCAGCCCTAAAATATAGTAATCGAGGGGGGGGGGGATTTGTAGAAACTTTAGTTCAAAAAACCTATTTTGAGACGGTATTTAGCGATAATAAGATAAGGTGGGGCAATTTTTGACGACGTTAGAGGAAGAGGCGCTCTTCCCAAGCAATTTTTGCAAATAGAAGTTCCGAAATCGGTATTCCAGACGATCTTCGATAATGTTAGGAAATGGGGGTTTAAGACTAGTCTCCCCGAAAGTTTCTCAAATTGAATTTATTATAAATAATTAACAAAATTGTCATAATTGATGAAGTTAAGGGAAAGGAATGGATGGGGTGGAAAAGAATCAACACCAACAAAGGAATTATGCCCCTGCAGTTTGTTAATTCAGAAAGAGAAAGAAAGAGCTAGCTAGTTTTGAAATGGAATGATTAAAATGTACTTTTAAGAAATCTGATTTTCTATTCCCTTCAGTTTTATTTTCTTTGGAAGTAAATATTGAAGAAATGAGATCGATTTTTTCTCCGTCCCGTAGTCCGTCTTGGCGATTTTGTCAAGACGGAAATCCGTCCTGAGACGGAAGGTCTTGCACCCATGGTTGTATTTGAACACCCGACCATCTAGTGCACTAACATTTAGCCAAACAGATTGGGTAGTATGAAAGTGCCCCTATCCCTAAGGGTCACCAAAAAACCTGCAGTTTAAAGTGAATTCTGAACCATTAAGACTTGATTCGAAGAATCCTGCACTGATAAAATCCCTGTCTCAGTCAGAATTCAACTCCCAGTCCATGATAGGGTGTGTAATACTTTACCTTCTGTCTCTTAGCTGCTTATATTCATACTGTCCCTTCGATATCAATTTGATTTATTAAGTAAAAATCAAGCTTTCCTGTAAGAAATGATACATTATTTTTAAAATCCGGAGATGTATAACATAACAAAGACGCTTACCTGGAACAAGGAACTAAGTTTCTGGCTTTTTCCAAGTTCAATCATATGTTTTAAAACTTCATGCTTCACTTTCTAGGGAGAGAAAAAATTGACTAACATTATTAAATTGTTTTTTTTTTCAAATCAATTTAAGCATAGAGTCTTTCACATAGGTTCTGATAAAGGACAAAGGTGACGAAGTACACAATAGTATTTTAGATTATTACACGAAAAAATAAGCTTTCTAAGGTTAGTTTTCTGATTTGTATCAATTTATTTTTTGACATTAGTTTAAAAATCAATATTTAAGAATTAAAAAAATTTATCAGAGCTTTTTCTTCCACTACAAACAAATGAAGACATTTATATAAGTTTCAGCAAGAGAATCTAAAAGAATGCGAATAAATATCTCTTATGACTCTTTATTGACCAAGATCAATCCAGATTAACTAGGAGAGAAAAATGCATTTTAGTAACTGATGGGAAAAATTGTAGTCTTAAAGATATCTAGAATATAGTACTTAATGCATTCCCAACAAAAATTCTTCTTAGAAAAGGATGAGAAGCTCTGGTTTAAAGCAAATAACTCTGCCATGAGCCTGTGTTAATACTTTATTTGAAAAAAATCATAACTTCAATGTGCATGCAAATAAAACTTATTTTGAATTTTAAACAAATATTAAGTAAGAAAAAGCAAATGTAAAAATACATAAATACTTAAAAAAAAAAAAAAAATGGGCAAACTCTTGCTCAGTATAAGTGAATTGCCACTTTAAATAAGAGCACAAGGTAGAATGCTTAAAGTTTTTCCAAGATCGCTGTCAGGGCTAAGGAATGACAAAGCTTGAAACAAAAATTTTCTGACACATTTTTCAAATTGAATTTATAATAATTTCAATTAGCAGCATGGACATATTTTACTTTTGAAATATATTGTAGAACACGCAACCTAAAAGCTATAGGTGTCATACAAGATAAGACATAAAGTGAGTAATAAATAATTATTACAGGTGATAGATCGTAAAAAATTTCTTAAAAGGGAATAATACTAAAAAAATAATAGCTACACAATGAAACCTCACACATTGGGGCCTTGTCATGTCTCAGCATCTGGAGGAGAACATTTCACTCATTCCCCCATCTTGAACAGTCCTGAACCTCATTAAACAAAATTAATGGGGCCACAATTTCCTTTTATCTAACACATTATTAAGTGAGTGTTAACTTACAGGAATAAAAAAAAATTTCTTGTAAAGCCATATTTAATGCTAAGCAATTTTGCATTAAAAAGGGTCAACTGTATTCACAAAACTCATGTTACAAATAGAAATCCATAAAAAATGAAAAGGAGTTACATTACAACTTTTTGGTACCGAGTTTCAGAATCATATTCTTTCTAAGCTGCAATTTATTTTTAATTGAACCTTAAATCACAACAACAGTAAAGGATAGTAAAGAATTTGAGAAAAGAAGTAATGTAAAATGGGAGCTAAAAATGTAGTTTTAAAATGATGAATGCACGCACATTTGATTAATTGGATAGTATAAAATATCATACCTTGTTGTCACATAATTCTTGAAAGTTGGTGCTTTTAAAGTTTTTGCTGTTAGCCCAATTTATAAAAGAAGCTTCATCAGGAACAACAACTGCAATTGCAAAATCCTAAGCAAAACGAACGCAATAAAACATTAATGAACTGAATGGTGTCTTGTAAAAAAAACCAAAAACAAGTATCTTAGAATAATATACAGTAAAATTAGAATTTTACTAATTTGCATATACTGGCTGTAGTAAAATCATACAATCTAGAATTGAATGGAAAACCAAAATTTTCTAACTTTGTAGCACACAAAAGAACTTTCATTTAAATTTTTTTTCACAAATATTCAAAATAACTTCATTTCTGTTTGCAACAAATAAAATTATACTTCTGTGTAAATTTTAGAATGTTTTTTTAGAAAAATAACGTAAAACTTTAAAGATAATTATTGATTTACAATAAATGAAAAAAATGGTATCGACTCTTTTTCTATATTTCACTTCTAAAATGAATTCAACTCTTCCAGAAAAGTCAGAGTATTTTTACACATTAAAAGAAGATGAAACTCTGTTTCAGATCCAAATAATAACAAATAATGGACATTTTAAGATGCGGTATGAATGATAAGAAAAGTTACTTGAATTTAAAATCATACCTCTTCTTGTTTACCATCAACAAAAACTTGAAACAATATCTCACTTTGCAGGTACACATTTTCAATCTTATCAGGAATTAAATATTCACCCTAAAATATATCGGAAAATAAATTGAAAAATAAAATACACTATGTCCAAAGCTATCAATCATAAAATATCAGGGGGGGGGATGAATTAGCATGCTTGATATCTTATAACATTTTTACTTTAAAATTTTCAAAATGTGACACTTTAAAATGAATTATGATACCTAACCTACCTGACTCAGTTTGAATATATGCTTTTTGCGATCAAAAATTTGCAAAGTTCCATTCTGTAAAAAAATATTATGTTAGAAAGTCATAGTAAATGCAAATTAAGCTCAAAATAATAAGATCTGAATGAAGTAAAGTTTGACATACGGGAAGCCATCTACCAATGTCTCCCGTTTTCAACCATCCATCTTCATCCAAAGCCTCTTTAGAAGCTTCAGGATTTTTAAAGTATCCTTTGAATACATTGGGACCTTTAACACAAATCTGGAATTTAAACAATATGTAACAATCAGTTTTTTCTTTGGTGGAAACATGGTACAACTTAAATAGATAACTATGATTAATCTGAACAGAATTTTACAAAGATTTTCAGGAATCGTTTTATTAGTTCCAATAGAAAAGAGAAGGGGTCAGGCAATCATAATATACAATAAAATTTAAGAAGGATACAAAAAGGGGGGAGGAGGTGGAAAATAAAAAATTTCTTACTTCTCCCACATCATCAGCTGCGTCATAATTCAGCTCTGGTACACTGGTAAGTTTAATATAATTTGATGGAAGTGGTGGTCCAACAAAACCTGCAACAATTAGTTTACTTTCTATGTAGAATGCTACATACTGAAAAATTGCATTTATAACTAAAAAATGTGATTATGGCTAACTCTGAAGACAAATTATTAGATCTAACTAAATTTATTATACAGAAAAATATTCATAATAATTTTTCCTAAGCATAAACCGAAGATTCATTTTTACATTCACTTACCTAAGTTAAATGTCACTTTGAATCAACATGTGTAACTAAACACTGATAAGAATATTTTTTCCATAAAAAATGTACACAATTACAACGGCAAGGCACAGAAATATACCTAAAATTTGCAAAAGGAAATATTTATTCCCAAATAAAAAGTGCTTTTTGATAAGGCTTTCTTTTTGATGATTTAATATAATTTTTTTACAAAAACATGAAAAAATGAGGGAAATTTAAGACCGTAAGGAAAGAGTAGTTTCCTGAGAACAATGCAACTGAGAAAACAAACATCACTTTGTAAAAATTAAAATTCTATTGATTTTCGATTGAAATAAATATCAATCAGTGGAGTAGCGAGAAAAAACAATTCAGAGGAAAATATAGTTACATTTTGTGTGCATCTAATTAATTTTAGCTGGTTTCTAGGGTTAAGGAAAATTTTTGCGTTTTAAGGAGGGGTGTATTCCTACATCCCTCCATTCTAAATATGACACTGATGTTAAACTTGCTAAATGCTAAATAATTGCAATCATTATTAAGTATGTTTTTCAAAGTTTTAATACAATTTTGTAATCATTTTCAGCAATATCACAGAACGACAATATTAGAATTACTTCTCAAAAATGATAGACAATTTCTTTGAAATTGAAATTTCTATAATACACACTACAACTTGCCATTTTATAATAATAATTTTAACAGAAGGCTTGACTTTCAAAATAGCTGAGAATAAGTTTTTGAAAATCAAAAGTAAAATGCTCAAATTCTTTTTTCAAAACTGTTAACAAGAAATTTCATCTAAGGCTTTTAAATGAGTATGTTCATAACTTAAAAAGGATGCCTGCTTCTTTTCTTGTATTTTTACAAAGTGGGTGAAAAGAGCAATTTTTAGGTAAAATTGTTATCACAGCATTTGGTGCGCATCATTTGAAAGAATACTTAAATAATTTAACAGAAATCATTACTTCTTTTATTGTTCTTTTACAGAAACTTAGTGTTGGCCATTATGAAAAAAAGGGCAAAAGGAACCTAAATTTGTGCACAAGGTCAAATAATAAAAAAATATTTTCAGGAAGAAAAGAGACCAGTACAAAGGTCTAGCTTACAGCAATTAGTTGACCTTTAACAGTTAATGACATTTATATGGTTGATGGGTTGATATATATTTCAATCACAGAAGTAGCTTTTTACTTTTTCTTTTGGTGATTTACTTGTACATTATCATTTAATGCTTTTCATAATTATTTTGAGTTGAAAAACATGGTCTGTTTTATGGAACTTAGTTTGAAAATACTGATAAAAGGTAATTTAATCAAAATTATCCTTCAAAAATAATGTGAATAAAAGTAAACACAAATCAGAAACATCAGTCATATTGCAAATCTTCTATAAAGTCGAAACTTGATTCAAAAAATATATCAGCAGAGAAAAAATAAATAAACAATATACCTTATTTTGGTTCTTTTTTTACAATTAAAAGTCAAAAATATGACAAATCAATCATTATGCTTAAACTCCCCTTAAAAAAATAGCAGTAAAATTATTTATATTTTTTAGTAACATACATACCACTATCACTTTCAGCAACCATAGTCATTGCTGCTGCTCCCACTTCTGAAAGACCATAAGCTTCAAAAACCTAAGGTACGTAAAAACATGCCTTTGAATAAGAATTTTACCAAATAACACAGGTTTCTCTCATAAGAATGTTTCTTAGCATGATACACCTCTTGACAAGATTTTAAGAGCATGCTGTTTAAGTGACAAGCATAAAGTTCAAAAAAGCGTTTTTATTTTAAAATGTTTTGCTAAAGATTGTAATATTTTGAACTGAAATGTGTACATATTTAGACACATTTCTTTCAGCAAAAAGAGTTGAAAAGTGAGTAATTTAATCTAATTACATAAAATTTCTTTTTAAATGGGAAATTTTGTCATTTGACTAGTTTTCAATATAAACAAGTCCATTACTAAAGACATTAAATACAAACCGAATTATCATATTTTAGTAGATTGATTGATTGATTCATCATCTATTTAGCTATCAAACAAATGTTTGTAATTAATTGAAACAAGGCCTTTAAAACAATTCTCAATTATTGCTGCTTATCTAATATCTTTAAACGAGCAATTCTTGTATATATATTTATTTTTCGGATCTCGAAAACGGCTATACCGATTTCGATAAAATTTTGTATTTAGATAGAGTTTCGGTTTCTGAGTTCAGCCACGTCGGCGGTTTTTCTGTAAAAACGCGAGTTTTCGCAAAAAACACCGTTTTTTGTGCCTTCATTAAGTAAGTTTGAGATGCTTTTCTTTATGATTACTGTTATTGTTACTGTCTCATAGCAACCAGGTTTAGTATAACAATGGATTTCATATTTAATCACATCAGCGCAAGTTTAAATTTTATGGTATTTGGCAACGTTAAATTGTTATTGTTTTTGAAATGTTAAAGCAAGGCTTCACTAGATAAGTGTCTTATACAGGCTGTTTCGTTTATTCAAAAGCCATGGAATAAAAGCAGTGGTTATTGTCCACCGACATCTATTGAATTTTATGGTAACTTACATTATATAAAAATCAGATTACTTTTTACTTTTCAAGTGCGATTCCAAAATTGAGTATAAAAGTGTTATAGTTAGTTTTAAAATACTTTTTTTCCTCCTCAAGAGTGTTTAGTAAGATATTTCAGGTAAAAAAATCAATAAATACAAAACTCAATTTTCTTAAAATATTAAGTTTCGAAACAAAATGATATCTAATATCTTTAGACGAGCAATTCTTGTATATATACATTTCGGATCTCGAAAACAGCTCTAACGATTTTGATAAAATTTTTCATTTGAATAAAGTTCTGGTTTTTGAGTTCATCTACATCAGCGTTTTTTCTGTAAGAACGCAAGTTTTCACAAAACCCCCCGTTTTTTGTGCCTTCGTTAGATGTTTGACGAGCTTTTTTTCGCCATTTTCTTTATGATTACTCTTATTGTTACTGTTTCATAACAACCACGTTTTATTATAACTATGGATTTCATATTTAATCACATCAGCGCAAATTTAAATTTTTATGGTATTTGGCAAACGAGTTTTGGCAACATGTTAGAATTACTATTGTTTCTGAAATTTAAAAGTGATCGATCAAAATAAATTTAGAATTGGGTGTGGGTGGCGGTAGTCCGATCGATAAGTCGTCAGACTCGTAACCAGAGGGTACCGGGCGATCATATAGAGGGAGCCGAGCCGATCAAAGATCCACCGTCTTCATTAATGGTGGCTGGGGAAAGTTAAAAATGTTCGTGGTCATAAAATCCTCCAAGTGAAACGACACCTCAGGTGGATGCTGGGCCAAGGGTTTGCTCGGCCCTCGGGCCTGGTTCAAAAATGAACAGAGTGCTCTTCAGGGTCCCATCCCGGTTAAACCACGAGTTGTGGTATGTACGGGGGGAACCTTGGAGTGTGAAGTAAAGTGAAAGTCAAAACCAACTGGAACCAAATGCGTACTGGAGAACATGAACTCTGCATCCATTCTCATCGACCCCTCCCACGCTTTAGGTGCCAAATGAAATGAAATTGGGTGTGATTTTACGGTGAGCATGGATTAAATAAGGTTGTGTTTTTTAAAACAAGTTACGGCTGTTTGAAAAGCATAATTGCAACCAAAGGCTTAAAAATGCTTTTCAAGTTTATCTAAATACGTACTTCGCATTTTAGAAAAAAACACGAGTGTACAAACCTCTTTTTTTTTTAACCGAGCGGGCTCGGTCTCCTGGTACTTCTGATTATTGTGTAAGAGCAGAGAATTCGTAAGAAGGATATACTAGAAAGTTTAGTGATAACTATAACACACTAGTTGCTTTTTTAGTTATGCATAATTACCTTGCTCTTTGTATTAATGTTTTTTTGTTTCAACTTATATTTACATACTTTCTATGATTTCAAATTTTGTTTTCTTTAACTAAAAATGCTTAATAGAACATCCTAAATGCATCTTTTACCATACACTTTACAAGATGTAAAAAAAAAAACTGTAATTAAAACACTAAAATAAAAGTTAGAACATTAAATGATATAAAGGCATAATTTTTAAAGAAAGAAACATGTCTAATGCCGGCTAAAAGCTTTTAAGCAACAGAAAAATAAATATGCATATAAACCTATAACAAAAGAATAAATAAGCTAAGCAGAATGTACCATACAGCCACTGGCACACCGGAAAAAATTCATGACATCTTTGGAGACTGGTGCAGATGAACAAATAATCATTTTGAGAGAACCCCCAAGAGCTGCCTGAACTTCTGAAAATACCAGCTTATCCCAAACTGTGTTGTTTGAAATAATTCCACTGAAAAGAAAAAAGTTTTTAGTAGTCTATGATTAAATTTTCAAATACAAACATTGTAACAAAATGACATCATTAGTCAAATGATGAAGGTGCAAATAACGTAAATAAGGGTCATTCTCAGACAAATGGGAATGTTCTGCATTTGATTAAAAATGCTAACTAAGCAAGTCAACGATAAATGCCAAAAATTGTGACTGACTGTTCTCGTTATTCACTAACCAGGGGTGATTGTGAGCTCATGAAAAAATACCTGAAAGCTTTGAAGAGAAGTGTGTGTGTGGGGGGGGGGGGTGCTTTTTTCAAAAAAACCAAGGCTCCTATTATTTAAGCACAATTAATTTTATAATTATATATATTTAATAATAAATTGACTTTCATAAACAAACAAGACACATTTCATACATTCGAATAGTTTCAAATAGTTTCTAGTCAAAAACAATGGAATGGCATCTTGACATTTTTGCTCGATGAATATTATTAGTAATTATCGGAAAATCACCGAAAATTCGAAAAATAAAAAAAAAAGTACCGAAGGTGGG
Organism: Uloborus plumipes; assembly: GCA_038373865.1. Classification (NCBI taxonomy): domain Eukaryota; kingdom Metazoa; phylum Arthropoda; class Arachnida; order Araneae; family Uloboridae; genus Uloborus; species Uloborus plumipes. The sequence goes on from JAXGGA010006711.1 coordinate 29,381, forward strand.
AAGACAAAAGCATAATTAAAAATATTTTATTTCCGGTATTTTCGACCATGAAAATACCAGAATCGATCGTGAAAATACCGGAAATCCGGTAAAATACCGGAACACAATCACCCCTGGCACTAACTACACTGTGCACCAATCTAAATGCAAAAATTGGAAGAACGAGCATTTCACAAATTAATTTTTCTGCTTCTTACGGCAAACAAAAAGGTAAAAGAATAACATTTTCATTTTCCTGCTTTAAAATTTTTTTTAGAAAGTGGAAAAGATATAATATACATCCTGCAGGACAAGTAAGGATCAGAGGATTACACTTCTTAAAATTTAGTAAATGTTAAAACTAAATATATTGAGTAAAGAGTTACAAAATTAACCTCTTTAACTGGTTTTGCTTTTGACGAAGAGCAACTTGAAGAACTACCTTCTTCCAAGCATTATTCTGTACTTTTTTCTTAACCTGAAAAAGACGTTTGCCTTTTATTATCTAAATAATATTCAGAACAAAAGAATGAAAAAAAATTTTTTTTGGATAAATATTTTTGTATAGCTTCAATTGTCAAATTAATTTTGAAAGCAGAGCAGAACAATGAGTTTTTATGTGCTACTGGTAATTATTATCAGGACTATTTGTTAATATTAAAATTTCAAATTGATTTCACAAATACTTGAAACTAAACTTGATATTGTTCAAAACAATTAATAAAGAGATCATAGCAAACAAAATAATACGCTGCTTAGCACAGAAGCTGTGTGAATTTCAGTAGAAACCCTTAAATATTTCATTATAACAGAAAAATTTAAAATGAAGTCCTGCATAGCATTAAATGCCTCTACTTTCCCAAATAGCAGCAATGTCAACGTTAACATTTAAAATATAGATACTTTCAACTGTGTTTTCTTCATCTCAGATTCCTAATTTTTTGTTTAATTATTTACTAACATGAAATAATTTCACCATAAATCTACAAAGGAAATTACCTTGTTGTAAATGAGATTCATCAGTTTTGGAACTAAAGGGAGGACCTCAGGCTTTACCTCTGCAATATCAGCCATAAACGACTCCATTTCTCCACTATAATAGCCCAACTGACCCCCACAGTAAAGTGCATAGACCTTAAAAATAAAATTAAATTCATTTAAAAAAGAGAAAAGAGTTTTCTCCTTTGTGATTAAAGCACATTAAAAACGACAAATAAATGCATTAAAATACTGTGGTTTTAATTATTCTACAGTTTTTAACTGAAATAAGTCTTGAGCCATGGCTGTTAGAATTAAGTAAAAAGGAGCACAAATAGTTTTACATCTTCATACCATTCAATGTAAGGCTACGTCTTCACTGTATATTTTAATATATTATTTTAAAAAGTAGCATTTTTTTTAAATAAAGCTACAAAAGTACCACTAATATTTCAACAAACAAAAAATGAGCACCCTTAATGCACACATCATTGGCAAAACAAAATATAAGCAAAAACAGTGTTTTCTTTAGTGCATTGGTGATTCATTTTATCATGAGCAGCATTGAGCATGTACACTCGAAAGTGTGTTTGTATGGAACCAACATCCTAGTCCTGTCTCAGAGAATCCCCCCCCCCCCCAGTTTAAAAAAAAAACATTGAAAATTTCAGATACCATAATATTTCCAAAATAAATATAAGATATCATGGTCCTAAATATATCAATGAACCTTTCTAGCTATTATGCATGAGACACAATACCAATCTGCCACTGTAAGCTCATTAGCTCTATCCAAACTCACAACCAGTCAGTGGCGGGTCCAGAGGAGGGGCTGTGGGGGCCATGGCCCCCTCCGAGAGCGGAGAGAAATTTTCAAAAATGAAAACTAGGTCTTGCATAGTTAAAATTCTATTAACTGTACCACTATTTTTTACATAGAAGCAAATCTAGTTTTTTTAAAAATATTTTCAGCCTTTTCAAACAATTCTTCAGACAGTAACATCTCTAGCTGAAACAGGAAAAAGAACAATTTTCTAATTTGGTGGAATTTTTTCCTTTTTAAGCGTTTGTTTTTTCCTTGTTTAAATTTTTTTAAATATAAGTAAATTTCATGTTTTGATGAAAGTTATATATAATCGGGCTTTTCAAACTCTTAATTAAACACGAATTTTATTTTATTTTATTTTTTGTTAAAGTATTTACCATAACGTGTTTGGTATTTTTTCAGTCATACATCTACTGATACTTATAAACAATGCTCACTAAATTTTAGACATGGATTAATGTTGGGTAATATTTACTGTGATTGTCTTGTAGTTTTATTTTGCTTCAAAATTGCAAATGAAAGTAAATTTACATGTTTGTATGTTAGGAAATCTAGAATTTAACCGCATTCTTTTGTTTATAACAAATGTATGAAATTTCATAGTTAACTATTGAAAAAGTTTTTGCCAAAGCACTTTTTTATAAACCAATCCCTCCCCCTTCTTACATACACAGAGGATGGCCCCCTCCGACAGCTTGTTCTGGACCCGCCCCTGCAACCAGTGACGATTGTTAGACAACTGTAACTAAGGTTCACTGCTGGACATCACAACATTACACGTTAGCACATCATAAAACCTTAGTTAAAGCATAAAATGTTGTTTTTTGCTTTTATTCATCACATTATGTATTTTGAAAGCCCAGGTAATAAACGTATGATACCATTGTAGTCTCCGTGTCAATAGTTTGGCATTAATGGCAGTTTTTGTAAAAGGCAGCTAATGTGAAAGCCTCATGAGACATCTCTACTATTAATAAAGCTGAAGGTGGGTCTGTCATCCTGTCCTTCTTTCCTTCTATCTGTCTGTTACGCGTGTAGCACCAAAATCGTTCGGTCGATTTTCATGAAATTTGGTACAAAATTAGTTTGTAGCACGAGCTTATGCACTACGAAGCAATTTTTTAAAAATTCTATTTTATTCTTTTTCTATTCTAATTCTTAGAGAAAATTCGATAAAATAGGGAAGAAATATTTCATACACATTTATAAGTCTTAAGTCATTCGAAAGCTTGAAATTTTCTGCTAAAAATGTTGTCAGTTTGAAGTTTCTACGCGCATTAGAAGAGTTGTAATAATTGTTCTTAGAATCCTGGAAATTCGAGGCTTACCTTCAGCAAAGCAAGCCAAACGATTCTAAAATGGTTCAGCTCGATAATAAAATTTGTTTGAAAATAAAGATGAAATGAAATATTCTATCAATGGAAATCAACTTTTCATGTTGTTACCATGGTTACATTTTTTTTTCGTTTTTTTTGGGTTTTGTTCTTTTCCCCCCCTTTTTTTAAATTTTTTAAAAAAAAATTTGTTTTATTTACAAAAAAAAAAAAAAAAAAAAAAAAAAACCGGGGAAAAAACCCTTTTTAAAAAAAAAAAAAAGGGAAAAAAAAAAAAAAAGAAAAGAAGGAAAATTTTAAAAAAAAAATTTTAAAGGGAAAATTTTAAAAAAAAAATTTCCCCAAAAAAAAAAAACCAAAAAAAAAAATTTTATTAAAAAAAAATTCCAACCCAAAAAAAACCCCCTTAAATTTTAAAAAAAACCCCCCCCCAAAAAATTTTTTTTTAAAAAATTTTTTTTTTAACCAAAAAATTTTAAAAAATTTTTTTAAAAAAAAAATTAAAAAAAAAAAAAAAAAAACCCCCCCCCCCCAAAAAAATTTTAAAATTTTAAAAAAAAAAAAAAATTTTTTCCCCCCCCCCCCAAAACCCCCCCCCCAAAAAAAAAATTTTTTCCCCACCCCCCTTTTTTTTTTTAAATTTCCCAAAAACCCCCCCCCCCCAAAAAAAAAAAAAAAACCAAAAAAAAATTAAAATTAAAAAAAAATTTTTTCCCCCCCCCCAAATTTTTTAAAAAAAAAACCCCCCAAAAAAACCCCAAAAACCCCAAAAAAAAAAAAAAAAAAAAAAAAAACCCCCAAAAAAACCCCCAAAAAAAAAACCCCCCCAAACCCCCCCCCCCCCAAAAAAAAAAAAAAAAAACCCCCCCCCAAAAAAACCCCCCCCCCCCCCCCCAAACCCCCCCAAAAAAAAAAAACCCCCAAAAAAAAACCCCCCCCCCCCAAAAAACCCCCCCAAAACCAAAAAACCCCCCCCCAAAAAAAACCCCCCAAAAAAACCCCCCAAAAAACCCCCCCCCCAAAAAAACCCCCCCCCCCCCAAAAAAAAAAAAATTTTCCCCCCCCCCCCCCCCCCCCCCCCAAAAAAAAAACCCCCCCCCCCCCCCCCCCCCCCCCCCCCCCCCCCAAAAAAAAAAAAAAAAAAAAAAAACCCCCCCCCCCCCCCCCCCCCCCCCCCCCCCCCCCCCCCCCCCAAAAAAAAAAAAAAAAAAAAAAATCCCCCAAAATTTTTTTTAAAAATATTAAAAAATTTTAATTTCCCCTTTAAAAATTTAATTTTATAAAAATTTTTTCCTCTTTCACGCAAAACCTACTGAATTTTTTAAATGAAATTTTTCCCCAAAATGTAGTTTTATACATCAGAATAACACATAGGCTATAGTGTATAACGATATTCGAAAAAGTTTAATTGGTAGCGCTTTTTTCATTCCAATTTAAGGTACATTTTTCGCATAAATCCGTGAAGGCTTTCAACAAACTAATTCAATATTTAGTGCATCATCTCAACTCCCTGTCGATAGCTAGAATTGCGTGTATCATTTCCGCTTTTCGCATTAAGTTTTCAAGGCTATTCTCAAGTCAAATCAAAAAGAAAGTTTTTTTCAGCTTCATGGCTTTTCCATAGAGGTATAACTTTGATATACCCCCCCCCCAAAAACAATTATGCGCCAAATCTGGCACTCCTTTTCGGACTTTTTAGGGTTGCTGTTTCTTATTTTGGTGTTGCCAATTTAGGTTTTTTCCAGCTTTTAGGTTTTTGCTGTTGCTAAATTTAGTATTTTCTTGAGTTTTGTAGCAACAAGTTTTTTGTGGCAACAACAAAAACAGGTATTTTTCTTGGCGACAGTAAAAAGTCGCCAAATTTCCGATTTGGGGCATATATCAAAGTAGTTCCTACATAGACACTGGAGACGCTCGCGCGCCCGCTCGCTAACGAGCTTTTACCATGATTTGTATTCAAAACATTTTGTGGTGTAAGCAATGTGTTTTTTTATTGTGCTTTGAAACGTGCAAATATTATTTTGTAGTATAAATTGTATTCTACAGTATTTTCTGTAGTAAGAATTGTTCACTGCATCAATTATTTTCGCGAGTTTTGTAAATATGTTTTAGAATATCGGTAACGTAATCGCTAGATGAGATTGGCAACTAATAAATGAATTAGGTTCATTATTTCCAATTTGATGGAGCTTTAAATACAACCTTTCGGCATTTCTCAAATTTGTTTTCGTTGATTTGGCACTTTCTGGGGATATTTACAATTGACCAGTTACTTAGTATCCAATTGAACAGGAATTTTGCCAAATTTGTTGCAAGATTTTAATAACCGGTAAATCCAAGCAAATTGGAAGGTACAGGGGTCTCTGGGGTGCTAAATGCTAAATGCAAGATTTTAGCAACTGAGATGCACGGAGATTTTTTTCAACTAACGCCAGTTTTTGTGCCAAAGACTACGCAATAATACTGTACTTCTTACACAACGTAACCAAAATAAAATGATTATTGTCTGATATTTATCGACTGTGGAAAAATCTTAATCATCGAAATAATACTCCCACGTTCGAAACGTTCAGTTTTTTTTCTTTTGTTGGCATATTCCGTATGTATCCAATAAAAACCTTTTTAAAATTATGTCAAAACGTAAGGTAATCCACATATTAAATTAATCAAACCCTTAAACAAGACTACATTACCATTAACTTGCGTTTTTGCACAAATAATTGTCAAATGTTCCCTATTAATTTCGAAATCATTGAGTTCAAAAACTGTTAGCGTCATTTTATGGTCAGCAATAATATCTCAGCATTTGATGACTATTTCTCTGAGACAAAAATTAGTGACATAATAATACTTAATATATTTTCATAAAGTAGGGAGGGGAGTAAAATTATCCTAGGTATCCCAAAAAAGTTATCCAAAATTTGGTGTGTTTTGAGTTCAGGAAAAAAAACCCAAAGGTGAGTATGAATTGTTTCTATAAATCATTATTGGCCCAGGCAGCGCCGGGTATTTTTGCTAGTGATATTATAAAATGCTTGGAATCTGAAAAGAAGATTCCCAAGGACTCTAATCTTTTTCAACTAAACCCTGTATTATCTGAAGGTCTACTCTTAGTACGTGGAAAGTTACAAGAGTCTAAATTGTCTTTTTATGTTTGACATCCAATTATAATTCCTGATAAACATCTATTCACGGACTTGGTAATAAAAGATTCTCACGAAAGAGTCTTGCATGCTGGAGTTGCAGATACTTTAGCACAAACTCGAGAAAATTTTGGATTCCAAGGGGGGAAGACAGTGTGTAAAATCTGCCCTCAATAATTGTTATATTTGCAAGAAATTTAACGCTTGTTCGGGTCAGCAAGTAATAGCTCCTCTTCCCAGTGACCAAATTAATGAATACCCTCCCTTTAGGGTCTCCAGGCTTGATTTCGCGGGACCGCTTTATGTTAAGGGCAGTGAAAATAAGAACTACATTTCATTTACCTGTTCTATTACACGAGCAATTCATTTAGAACTTGTCAAAGAAATGACAACTGCAGAATTTTTATTGGCTTTTCGCAGATTTATTTCTAGAAGAGGTTTGTGTGCCATTATATATTCAGATAATGCAAAAAGTTTCAGAAGAGCTGAAATTGAACCGAAAGAAATGTGGAAGGCAATTCACCATCCAGAAGTCAACAAATTTTACTTCTCTCTTGAAATCATCCCAAATACATTTTTTTTAGCAACAAAATTGTTTTTATTTTCTCTTTTGGCTTATTTTTGTGCACCTCTCCTTGGGGTTGCATTCAAATGCTCCAAGGGGGTGTTTTACCCCTTTTATGGGGTAAATCAGTGTTAATTTTAATGCAGACAAAAGTGATATGAATTGGCGTGCCCACTTGGTGATGTATCGCTAAGCTTGTGGTCGCCAAGTGTTCGGCGCCAATTTGGAGACTTGTCGCCAAGTTGGCGACACATTTGGCGAAAAAAATTATTTTTTTTTTAAATTTGTGTTCAATTTGGCGCTATTGACGATATTTTGCGAAAAATCCACTGAATGATATTAAAATCGGCGATATTTAGGAGATTCATCATTGTAAAACATTTTTTTGCATTGTTTTGTAGCAAACTACGGATGTAAATGTTTGAATTGTTATCTTGCTCTCTCCAAGCACTATTTTAGCACTTAAGGTATCCACTAAGAAATTTACACGTATAAAATAATTTTGGAAAAAATAGAACCGACTTCAGTTGGAAACTGCTCTAAAATTTAAAAAATAATTTTTTTCTTTGAACACCATCAAAACTACTTTTAAATATAAGTTTTGAAGTCGGCGCAAAAACAATGTATAGAATCATACGCAACTACAATTCAACTATATAAATTTTAATGGATCCAGGTTCTTTAAGAGCATTCGCATACATTTCATTCATTACCACATATTCGTGTAATGGTACAAATATTCTGCTTTTAATTTTCAATGGTTTCTCTGAAAAATGTTGGCAAAATATGGTTAAGAGCAAGAATCTGAGAAACTGTCACGCCTAGCATTATGAGGTGATTCATGACCTCTTAGATTTTCTCCCAAAAATTACCAAATGTTTATTATCTTATTGAAAGACCAAATCCAGAATGTTTTGCTCTAAAGTTGAGTTGTTAAGTTTTTATGGACCCCTAAAGTTGAAGGTGCGGCATCAAAAATTAAGCGGATTTTCAAGACATGGAAATTGCTGTGAGCCAAAACTCTTACCAGGAACTGGTAAACTGCAATTTTCTTTTTGTATATGGAATATAGAAGGTTGAAACTTTACAAAATGAATGTTAAATTTGTGGTAAGTTGTTGCCGTAAGGTCAGTGAAGGCCCTCAAAACAGGGCATTTTTGACGTTTTTTAGCGTTTTTGAGGTCCAAAAACAGCTTGTACATTTCAGTTGGCACGGCAAAAATAGTGTCGTTTGAAAGACCAGTGTAAGCACTTTAAAATAATGTATAAATAACCGAGGAAAGTTCAACGTGCTTTTAGTTGCGTAAGGCCGAAATATGAAAAATGTCATATTTTACCGATATTCAAACGGTCATAACTTCCTCTGCCAACAACATATTGAAATATTTTTTTTGCCAATGTCATGCTCTATTCTTTGTCTTAACAGAACAGTTGAGTCCTTTGAGGCGAAATGTGAAAAATTTTTTTTACAAAAAATGCACAGAAAAAAATAAATTTTTTGTAAAAAATTTTTTCACATTTCGCCTCAAAGGACTCAACTGTTCTGTTAAGACAAAGAATAGAGTATGACATTGGCAAAAAAAATATTTCAATATGTTGTTGGCAGAGGAAGTTATGACCGTTTGAATATCGGTAAAATATGACATTTTTCATATTTCGGCCTTACGCAACTAAAAGCACGTTGAACTTTCCTCGGTTATTTATACATTATTTTAAAGTGCTTACACTGGTCTTTCAAACGACACTACTTTTGCCGTGCCAACTGAAATGTACAAGCTGTTTTTGGACCTCAAAAACGCTAAAAAACGTCAAAAATGCCCTGTTTTGAGGGCCTTCACTGACCTTACGGCAACAACTTACCACAAATTTAACATTCATTTTGTAAAGTTTCAACCTTCTATATTCCATATACAAAAAGAAAATTGGAGTTAAACAGTTCCTGGTAAGAGTTTTGGCTCACAGCAATTTCCATGTCTTGAAAATCCGCTTAATTTTTGATGCCGCACCTTCAACTTTAGGGGTCCATAAAAACTAAACAACTCAACTTTAGAGCAAAACATTCTGGATTTGGTCTTTCAATAAGATAATAAACATTTGGTAATTTTTTGGAAAAAATCTGAGAGGTCATGAATCACAGGCGTGACACTCTCTCAGATTCTTGCTCTTAAATATCATTTTACCTATCATTTTTGTGCTGACTTCAAAACTTATGTTTAAAAGTAGTTTCGATGGTGTTCAAAGAAAAAAATTATTTTTTACTTTTTAGAGCAATTTCCAACTGAAGTCGGTTCTATTTCTTTCCAAAATTATTTTCTTTTATTCTTTTTAGTGTAAGTGTACTTATGAAATAAGGTAATGTTTCTATTACGAAAGTTCACCTAATTTTCTTAAGTAAATGCTCCATAAAATAAACTGTGAAAAAAAAGGAAGAAACTATCAACGCGTCTAAAATTTTAAACGATTGACACTAAAAAATAATCTTTGTTATTCTCTGGTATTTATTTGTGTACTAGCTCAATCAAAGCCATTTAAATATCAACGGCTTTTCAACTAATTTATATTTCCAAGCAATTCTAGTTTCTCGTTGTTCATAAGATGTTTGATTTAAATTAATTGAACTTCATGTTTGATTTAGTTAAGCCTTCATTTAAAATTCTCATTATCATTATCCTTACAGTTTCATATCAACCACGTTTTGTAACAATGGATTTCACATTTAATCATTTAGGACAAATCGCTTTAAATTCGACTACTTATTAACATTTCATACTTACTCCAGAGAAACCTTGGTTCAAAACTTTCATCATGATTACTATTAATATTGCTGTTGCGAGGCAACAAATTTTTGCAACAATGGATTGAAAATTTAATCATTTAATGGGGAAATGGCATGAAATTTACTGTTTTCCATAATAACTTTTTTTCTAGTGAACAAATATCGTCATATGAGTACATGGTACCTAAGTTATACCATCTCCTATCGATTAAAAAAAAATCGTACAAATCGGTTTAGTAGATCAGATGTTATATGCGAACAAACAAAAAAAAGTGTACGCTTTGAATTGATAACCTCCTCCTTTGTTGAAGTCGGTTAAAAAGGAAGTAATGTGGGTTCATACCAAATTTTCATATCATACTTTGAAGGAATTATAGTTGAATTATAACTAAAATTGAGTATTTTTCTGCTATATCATTTTTTTACGAATGAACTTTTAATTTTAGTCATGTGGGTATAACCATAAAACTGTTATTGATATTAGGTCATATAAAGCTTCCGGCTCATTTCAAAGAACATGTTAATTATCATAATCCTTTATTTCTTTTGCTATGCTCTATGTACAACAATGAATCCCTTTTTTCACAAATTCTAAGATCGTTTATTATAATTACTATCATTCTTTTTTTTTTTTTTTTTTGGAAAAGCATCTTTTAAATAAAACAAAACTACTAAGCATAGCTTACTTTAACCACTTTTGTAGTAATAAAAGGTCTGACTGTCCACAATTGATTGATCCTGTCCACAATTGATTGATCAAATCAAGTATTTGCTTCCAAAAAACAATGATACAGAAAGAAAAACAGGAAGAATGAATCATTAAAAATGCATGTAAAGAAGATCCCATTGGTAAGTAGATCATATTTAGGAAAACAAAAAAAGAATCTATATTAATCTTCAAAAGAAATGTCTCACATACTTCATTGATAATTTCATAAATATGAGCACATGGTAAATATGCAAATAATGTTCCAGATACAGGTATAGCTTCCTGTAAAAACAAGGAATATGTGAATACATTATTTGTTTACAATTTCAAACACTATTAACCCAGAAAATCAATACATAAATCTTAACATTTTACTACTAAGATAATATTTCACTGGTATAACCAGTTATTTCAGAGAAGTAAACAAGAGTTCTACTTAATTACTGGAAAACATAAACATTTTTGTTTATTCCATGCAAAAGATGCAAGCACATACAATCTTGAAAACATTTTACCTATCGAAAAGACATGCACACTAAAAATCTAAGTATGTTATTAATCTACAGATTAAAATGTTCTTGAAGATTTATGAAAATATAAGCTTGATAAAATTGCTTTACTGACAAGATTTAAAAAAAAAAAACTGACTGGACTCCTCATTTTTACTACAAATCAAATCATAATGTTCAAGCTAATGAAAATTTCAGATTTGATAGCATTCTGATTCCTTAATATTGTAAGTTACTGCGTTACTTATCTGTGTTCTGAACTAAAATTTATACAACAGTCCAAAAATTAAAAGAAATATGCCAACCTTATCAAAGTGCGCCGATTAACCACCATAAAATGCTCAATATTTCCTGGATAACGGTCTGTAATTTTTTAAAATACTGACATAGAGCTTAGATTGTAGTTCAAAACATAGCCACAAGTGTAATAAACATTGTCTGAAAAAATCAGGTGTCTAGGTACAAAACCTCTCAAGTTATGAGATTTAACGTGAATGAAAATCTCGAAAAAAGTAGTTTCTCAGAAAACGCATTTGAATATTTCTCGTACATTGGTATTAACATTTTAGAAATTTTTTGCGGAAAACATTTTCTATGGTATTTTCTTACACTTTCTTTGATTATAATTGTAAATATGTTTCCTTTTTTTAAAGTTTTTCTTTTTTCCCGGTCCTTAGAATTTTTGTGGTCTTTAAGTTGAACTTCTGGTTCTTACGATATCACTTCCGGTGTACTTAATTAGCTTTAACGTTGTTGCTAATTATCGTAGAAGCAAAATTGAAGCCTTTTTGAAGTCCTAAAAATCTATTACATAAAAAGGTATAATAAAATAAAAAGCAATTTTTTTTGGCAAAAATGGCCATTTTAAAGCAGGCAGAGACCCCTTAACCTGTACTTTCATTAATTGGTACTTTCAAGTTAGTCCAGATTCATAAGGTTCTACTGCATTTAAGTCTCAAACAAGGAAAAACATATACCATAAACAATAATGTATTATAAATTTCAAGACTAGGTGTAACATAAAACTGGTGTGTGTGAAGGGGGAGGGGGATCAGGCAATTTATAAGGTATAACTTGGGATTTTTAAATGATACAACAGTCATACTGAAATGTCCAGTAATTTAAAAATTTTAGTGTCAATATTAAAAGATTAAGTTTTACCCCAAATAATGCACTCATGGCTGCTATACATGATAATATATTTTGATGGGAAACCATCACACCTTTAGGCTCACCTGAAAAACACATTTTAAAACAAAATTTGTCAGTTATTTTATAACACATTAAGTGCCCACATGAAAACTTAAAATGATGACCAGAGTGACAATCAATCTAACTGAATGAGCTCTAACTGAAGTACATAAGAAATCTCACAGAAAGAAAGAATTAAAATAATCCTAAAGAAATCAAAAACGTTCTCTCTTTTTTTTTTTTTCAATAAAACAGTCCTGTTTCGCATCAAAATTTAAAAATATAGGTCACTTCACAAGTGTCTGAAAAAGTAAACAAATAAAGGAGACATAAAGTACAATTAAAGTAAAATTTAATAACACCTTTGCTATGAAAATAAGATTTTTTGTTAGAACGGTTAGCTCAGCAAGCCACATTCTAACATAATTTCATTGGATATTGTCCCTTTTCTTTCCTCTTTTTACTTCTTTAGTGAATTTTATTTCATTATTTTTATGCAAACTTTGTACTAAAATATATTTATTGACTCAAGGTTACCCAACAGCAACAGGAGGATCACCTATCTGCCCAAAAGAGTGAGAGCAAAGCCCCTAGACCCCCCCCCCTAACAAAGAAGTTCAACAACCCTCTCAGATTACATTATCCTTAACAATTTGAACGCCAGTCGACAGCACATGGACCCTCCTTCATGGGCACTTCCGACTACTTTTAACACTAACATAATTGCAAACAAACAAATACTTAATGTGTCAAACACAAACATTCTTAACACCATTGATTGCCCAACTACGAGATAACTCAAAGCATATAATTTTAGCTGACAGAATCGACTTTGAGTAAGCTCGTACGTGATTGGCCATTTTCATAGATTTGAATTTATGTGTACTGCACTGAAACGTGTTAAATACATTTCGTTGTCATAATACATTATGTATACAGTATATTTTCTAGTACGAGATTATCAATTCAACTTACATAGAAGTCATAGAAACTTTTTTTGCGTATGCATACAAATAAGATCCAACAAATCTTATGGAATATGAATTAGTGAATCATTTAAAAAGCAATATTGCAAGATGAAAATTAAATAGCACTAAAAATATTAATAAAATAACAATAATGATAGTCAATTTATGAGAAACCAGACAAATTTATGTCTTAAAACTATATTCAGGCATTTAAAACGATAAAAGCTTTTTAACAATTAAAAGAAATCATGTGGTGTGTGTTAGCAAAGATTTATCCTATTATAGAACATTTGTAAGGAGCAAAATATACCAGTAGTCCCACTTGTATAGCAAATGCAAAACAAGTCCTCAGGATTTGGTCGCTAAAAAATAAATAAATAATTATAGAACTTATTGCACACACACACACGAGTTACAACAAAAACTGTAAAGATTTCTTTGAAAAAAAGAGAAAAAGACATACATTCACATCAACTACTAATGCTGTTTTCAATGAGAAATACAGGAAATAATTATAATTTTCACATACTTGAAATTCCAAAATAAGTGTGGCATTACAAAATGGCAAAACAGATGCTGGTTGGCTAGTTGCATGTAACACCTTATTCATAACTTCTTATTTTTTTACAAAAGAATGGCAAAGAAAATAGTTCAAAATGAGAAAAGTTGTAATCTTTCTAACTATGCATATTTGTTCAAATAACAGGGCAAGGCCTCGAGAGATTTCAGAACATCCTCCAGTTGACCTATTATCTAAAACCATCCACAACTACAGAGAATCATTTATTTCTGTCAAATTGATATGAGGTAATTTTTTTCTAAGGTTAGAACACCATTATTTGCTGAAGAGTACATTTTACAAATATTTCTTTCTACTGTCAAAACCAGCAACACTAATTCATCAAAATTCCTATCAGAAACAATTTTTGAAAATTAGCATTTAAAATTTTAAATGCAAAGAAAAAAATGATTTTTCTAAAAAACTGAATTCAATAGGTTTCTAAATAAAAACCTTCATTAATGGAAAACAAAAGAGGAAAAATAACCGACAAAATCTAAACTGCTAGTCTTGCTGCACAAGATTTCATTATAAAAAAACTGCTTAGGCATGTTTGGAATTCTGAAGAGCTTTTTTCAAAAAAATTTTATTAAGACAATGTGCAAAAGTTCCAGATTTTTTTTTTTTTTTGTTCCAGAGATGAAACTTATTTCTGTGTCAAGACATAGTACTAAATTTTGTTAAAGTATTTTATTACGAATCAGCACGTCATTATACAAGTGAAAAACTATGATACAGAATGGTGCAAAATGTCACTAACCATACTTTGAATATAAATATAATATTAATATAAATGCATTAGAGAGACAACTTATTATTAAATACTAAAATACAAATTCAAAAATCATTTTCAATTGAATGTTAAATGAAAAAAGTTCAAACTTACCGTCTGTTCTTTCATGTTTGATTTACCAAGCTCCTAGAATGAAACAAATCTGCATAAAGTTATTGGTTTACTGTTTATGTATAAAAAATTTTAAAATAAGAAACACAAGAAATGAAATAAAGCAGTGCCTGTCTAAGAAATTTAGCATTATTCCTTATTTTTTCAGGGGCGGGGGGAGGGGATTATTCGTTGTACTAAAATATAAAGATCTCAAACTTAAAATTTTACGATACAAACTTTAAATTAAGCCACCTGTACAAATATCAAACAACTTTAACGTAAGCAAACAACTGATAAGATAGTAGGAATAAAAATGCAAGCCTCTATAATTCACTAAAACATATTGAACAAATAAATGTTTCAAATAGAAATGCAAGTGAGGTTCAGAACAGTATTTGATAAATAGTTTTTTTTTTTTCTAATTCATTTTAACTGAATGGAAGATTTCTATGAGAACATCAGGGACGTCATTTCAAGTTTTTCCAGGGGGGGGGGGGCAAAGAGTCCAAACTCAATGCAATTTCATTGGAAAACATCAAAAGCCACGCCCACTTATATGTAAATACATTGATTTCTCAAAGTCAAGTGGGGGGCAATTGATCCCCCCTGCCCCCCCAAATGACGGGCCTGGAGAACATAAGTAAAAAATAGTGCTAACTAACAAAAAGCAGACAATTCAATTGATAATATAAAAATAAAATAACGTTAACTTCTAATTTTACTTTCTAGTTCACAATATATTTAAAAATTGAATTAAATAATTCCTTCTGATTATACATTTCCACAATTTTGTCAAAGCATATGTATATGTGCGAATCTATGTGCATACGAATCTCATATAATTCAAAATTAGTCAGACAGACAAGACTCAAGTCTCGTATATCTAGGACTTATATTTAGATTCACACCTCACTTTTGGTTGCACTTTTTTTTTCCAAAAGCATTTTCTTAGCATCAAAACACACTCAAAGACAGGTGCATACATAGGCAAACCATTTCAAGGGCAGCTGAATTCAAAATTCTTTAATCAATTTTATGTTATAATGGGATTTCGCTACATTAAAAAATCTAAAGGCGCCTTGGACCAGGGGATAAGGTAGAGCTCCAGCTCCTGGAAAAACACAGCTATGGAACGCACTAGATTTGGGCTCTCTATGTCCCTGAACACAGATCATCTGCTGAAATTTAAAGTATTCATACTAATACATACAGCAAATATTAAGGTATCAAAATAAAATATTGTTCTATACCTTTGAAATATTTTTAATCAATATTTACTGTATCAAATATCTTTATTGTATGCATTAACCAAAGAAAAGAAGGGCAAAACTTATTGCATTAGTATTTAACAAAAAGTTATTTATATTGTGTCTAAAGCAGAATTTTCAACTTTTAGAAAATTAAGAAAAATAAAATACCTCAAGTTCTTTAAAGGTTAAAATATTAAGTTCTGATTTTTCCTTCAATTTTTCAATCTCCTTGTCACTTCCTTCAATCAAAATGACATTTTTCAAGTTTGAGTTTCTTTCGGCATTTTCAATTATGAGAGTAGCAATTTTTACTGTTTCACAAATGATTGTTTCCATCTGTACTGTAAATGTAATATGCATTTTAATAAATAAAAGTCTACAGAAAAAAAAAAAAACATTTATCTTTTTATACATACAGTAGCTTCTAGTTATATCGAGTTTATAGTTTTGGGATACATCTGAAAGAGCAACATAACAGAGGTAGGTCGTAAAAAGTAACATTTTAATTAACATAAAAATTAATGACTAATATGTGCACCTACAAAAAGATTAGTTAACTATCATATTAGGATGATTTTCTTCATAAAAGAGAAATGAAATTAGCTTAATAATTCAAAGCAGTAAGTTACTGTCCCTAAGCCAGGTCTAAGGCAGAAAACGCATCATGCAATACACCCCACATGCATGCACCATTGGGGGGGGGGGGGGTGCCACCTCAAAGTGTCACAGAGTGGGCGGTGCATTGTATAGCTTATTAATTGCTCTTTTAAGATAAAAATAACTGTAAATATTTCTATTGTCTCATGGTGGAATACGGAACAAAAGTTGCAGCTTAAACAGCAACAAATTTAGATGGGTGAAAACATCCCAGTTTTTTTCATTGATTTAAAAAAAAAAAAAAAAAAAAAACTTTTACATATAACTTTTTTCTGTGATGTCAAATGCAAAGTAACCTATTTTTTTAATATACATTTTTGGCAGATAAAGGAAAAGTGCGATATATCCAAATGAGCGATATAACTATGTGTTACAGCAGTATAATCTGAAGCATATACATTATAACATAATAATCAGTATCAAACTAAATGCAAGGAGGTTATAGCCCACACATGATAATAGGTTTAAACAGAAAGAAACATCATACAATCATCATTTGTTACATATTTGCAGGGCTGAGCGATGTAGGAATTTCTACATTGTAATGCATTGACTACCTTACAGCACAATGTTGTGATATGTCATGATGTAATTCAAGTCTGAGTTTTTCTTTTTTTTTTCTTTAATTTACATAAAATTTCTTTTTAAAATTAAAAAAAAAATCAACATATATGTCAAGACACTTTACTACTAATGGATTTTAGCACCAGCAAATCAGAAAAAAATTGTCAAAAGTGAAAGATGGCAATTAATATTGCAGACATTTTTTGTGATTAAAATGAGCCTATCTTTAAAATGCAAAAAGATGTGAGCTTTTGGAAACATAATTATGCATTCCGTGATTCTGTTCACAAGCTCACATCATCTTGTATTCAAGAAAAGGCTCCTTGTAACACCAAAATACATGTCTGCAATTGTTGTAGCTACTTTACACTTTCAGATTTGCTGGGGGATGTTATACGATAAGCTTTGTTCATTCATATATTATCCATTAAGAATTTTAAAAAAAATTTCATTTCCTGAATGCTTTGGAATAAACTTTTGGTGGATACAGACCTAGATAAAATGTGAAACTCTCTGTGAGCTTAAATAATTTTTTTTTTTAAATTTTTAGTAAAAAACTGGATGCCTTCCAAGTCTTATACTGCCACAACAGCAAAATTGTAAAGTTATGTGCTAATGGAGTGCCACTATTCAACCCCACCATTATTTTTTTTCCAAATATAATTATTTCTTTTAGTGCATTAACTGGACAAAGCATAAAATTAGGAACTAACAAATGTCGTTCAATAAAGAAAATTGTTTAAAAACATCAGTAGCATCTGCAAGTTTTGAAAATTTTCTGCGAACTGCCCTCACCTACTTTACTTAGATCTAAGTGAAGGTCTTTGTTCACTTATGACACTTTCACCAATGATTCTTTGGATCATTTTAGTGTTAGTGTAGATGAGATAGTGAGAGGGTTGAATTGTTAGGGTATCTAGAGTTGGATTATTTGGGTATTTTGAGTGTGTTTTATATGTGGTGGGAGGTATGTGGAGGAGATAGGGGGTAGGGGTGGGGTGGATGGGATGGTGATATATGGGGGGGTGTTTGTTTTTTGAGTTAATGGATTGGTGGGTGTGGTATAGGGGGAGGGGTTTTGATGAGTGGATGTGGTGAATGATAAGTTGTGTTGTGGTGATTTGTGTGTGGGTTTGATAGTTGAAATTTTGATGGGGGGTAATGATAGTTGTGTTGGTGATGAAGGTTAGAGGTGGGTTATATATTTTTTGATGGGGTATTTTGTTTTTTGTGGGAGTTTATTACAAGTGTTTTTGATGTGGATGTTTAGAATTGGGGAGTGTGAGTTGTTGAGGGTTATGTTGGTAAGGGGGGTAGGTGGTTTGTATGGGATATTGTTTTGTGTTTTTGTGGGGTTGATTGTTGTGTTGTAGTATAGAGTTTGGGGGTGTTTTGGGGGTTTGGGTTTGGGGAGGATGGGGATGGTAAGTGATTGTAGTAAGTAAAGTTTGTTTGGTGGGTTGATGAATTTATAGGTTGTGTGAGTGATTTGTTTTTTTTGGATGTTTTGTATTTAAGTGAGAATGGTGTTGTGGTTTGATGGGGGAATTTGTGTAGGTTATTGGTTATATAATGTGTTGGGGTGGGTGATAATTGATGAGGTTGTGTTAGGTTTGGTTTTTGTGGTGTAGATGTATGTGGTTGGGGGGGTGTGTTATGGTGTGTATGGATTGGTTGTTTTTGGTTGTATAGGATGGGTTGTGAGGTTTGTTTGTGTGTGGTGGAGGGGGTTAGGGGGGGTGAAGGTGGTTTTTGGGTGTGGGTAGGAAGTGTTGGTGGAGATTGTTTTGGTGGTTGTTGGTGTGGTGGTGGTAATTGTTTGTGAGGGGGGTGGGATGGAGTTTTTTTTTTTATGGTATGGTGTTTGTTGGTGTGTTTGTTAGTTGTTTTTGATTTTTTTTTTGAGGGTTGATTGTTCTATTGGGATGTTTGTCGTGGGATTGGGTTAGGGTTTTTTTTTTGTTGGGGTTGTTGGGTTATTGAAGGTATATGGTCATGGAGAGATTTTTATATAGGAAGTACAAGGGGGTAGAGTTCTTATCACCCTCCTGCAAAAATTCTGAAATCTATATTTCACTCGACAGAAAAATATTGAAATAAATATAACTTATTTTTAGATAACTCAATATTCTGTAATATGTAAATTTTACTAAGACCTTGGATCAAAAGCCTAGAGTTTCTTTAGGTCACTAAACAAAAGATTACAACTAGGGATGCATCGATTAATCGGCAGTACCGATTAATCAGCCATAATCAGCCACTTTGCCAATTATTAATAATCGACAAAATTGGGCCAATTAATCGGCTGAAAAATATATTTTTTTAATATTATTCTTCAAAGTGTACATTCACTAAGAAACTATGTGCTTGATTTTATTGACAGTAATAATAATCTTCATAGTTGATATTAAGTTTTTAATAAATTTATTATCTTGCTTTGAATATATATACACATAGACAATGTTGCAACATTTTTCATGTGCGATAGTTCTCTCCTTAGTACTGTGTTAGGTAACCTCTAATTTTCAAAGAATAAAAGTCTTGAATTAAATTGCTACTGATAATTAAAATTGAAAACTAAAAGTACTCCGAAATTGTGGAGTGCTCACCACAAACCCTCCCCTCTTTTTTTTAAATTTTTATGTCCAATTTAATGTAATTAACAATGCATTAATGTAATATTATTGACAATAATATGTAAATTGGTTCTAAGAAATTTACTAAAATACTGAAATTATTTTGTGAAAATTAGGAAAATGGAAAAAAAATCTTCTCAGAAATAAATTACTTACAATTTCTAAACTCGGAATTGTGTAAGAAAGAAAAAACAGTGATTGTGAAATCGTAGTATTAAAAACAATCATTCTTACCATTAATCGGCCGATTATCAACAGCCGATCAATCGGTAATCGGCCAATTTGCTCATCGGTGCATCCCTAATTACAACTGACATATTCAACAACACGAAATATTCATATAAAAAAATTTCACTCAAGTTGTGTTCCCTCTTTTCCTTTTTCTTGGGGTCAAAAAAGAAAGAAGTGCATACTTTACTATGCAGCCAAGGAAATTGACAAGTTATTTCTCTTTAACCAACAAAAATAATTGTACTAGCTTCTTTTGCTATAGAAAAATAAGAATTAGCTATGAAGTATGGGTGATTCTCCAAAAACCTGGCATTTTCGACTCACAAGCTTTATAAAAATTAAAAATGCTTAAAAAAATCTAAAAAAAAATCATACTTACTCTTTGTTAGGAGCTTATTAAGAGAAAAATAGAGGGAATTCACTTTAAGTATGCTACACCCAAAAAGGGGGGGGGGTCGATTTTTTCAAACCGAGAGAGTGACAAGAAGCACTAAGCGAGCCAACAAATGAATTTTATCAAAGATTAGCAGAAATTTTACAACAATAACAAAGAAATAACTTCAACATGAATGAAAAACTATGTTTATTGTTGACAAACAAAACTAATTTACAACTTCCTTAAACGAACACTGTTTTAAGAGATGCAGCATCCGACAAATTTAATATTTATAAAGAGATTTACAGTCATAAAATAAAGTTCAAATTTTTCTAAATGAATAAATGAGACTCCTTTTTAATATTTTTAACTGATGTTTGGTAAATAAATCCATCTATTCTACCGGATGTTTTACCAGTGCTTTAAAAGTAATGCTAGAGTGACATTTTTTTTTTCGCCAGGAGAGGGACATTTTTTTTGCGACAGGAGAGGGACATTTTAATCAAAAAAAAGGTTGATATTTCTACCCGGAATTATATAGAAGGTAAACAATGGTATTTTTCTCTCTTATCCTCTTAAGAGGACCCATCAGAGAGATTCCCGGGTTTCGACTTCCTATGTTATCCTACGGGCCAAAATATCTTCGTATTTTCGCTATACCTTGCAGGCAAATTAAGATTTTCGAATCTTTCTTTTTCGGACTTAATCTATGACGACAAATGCATGTTTTGATTTTTGCGGTGTTTCTTTAACATAATTTAATTTTTTTTTAAATGAACTTAAAAGTTCAACGGACGAAAAGTGAATTTTTAGACGAACCGTATGGAATATTCGAATTTTTTAAAAAATAAAATCATAGCGCGTAATCTCAGCTATCTAAAGAGTGAAAAATATTTTCGGTAGCTTCATTAGAACAATAGAAATCTGTACAAAACTGAGCCTATTCCACATTTCGAGTTTAAAATTTCCACCCCCTTTATCGAAGGCACGAGTAGCCTCCCCGCTGAGTGATGAACGACTGCGTTTCGCGGAAAGGGTCGGGGTAGGGTCACTTGTGGGTGGAATCTGATACCCTCAGAAGGACAAGTGCCCAAGAAGTTCCTCTTGTCTGAGTTACTTTATAAGTGCACGAGGTTTTTCGCTTTCTCTTCGGAGTAGGCGACGGAAGATTTCTGTATCTGTGTTGATGTTAATGCTTTTTAAACAAGCAGTAATTAGCTGCAGTTTTTCTTGAACTATCTATTTACTAGTGATGTGCCGGATCATTAAAAATGTAGATTCGCGGATACGGATACGGACCAAATTTTTTTTACCCAATTTAGTCACGGTCAAAGAGTAAAATTTGCTACGAAAAGTGTTTCCGCAGAGAAAATATAAAATGTGAAAAAAATATTTTTTGCATGCTCGTTTAGTATAGATAACAGCAAAAGAATAAAGCTACTACACACACTGAAACAGCTAGAAATTATTTTTCACGTTACATTTCGGCATAAATGTAGCGCTATCTAATTTTTTCCGACACTCTCCTACAAAAGAAATTACACAACCGGGAGCATCTTTACAAACGGTAAGTTGCTTCCAAGACAGTGGTATCGAAAGAGACTTTGAACGCAAAATAGTAATAATAATAATGAAAGCTAAAAATGTTAAAATTTCCGGAAACACAGGAAAAGGTGAAAAGGCGTACATGGTGGGTGGAATAATAGAGCTACCCTTGAAATTTTCAAAATATTCTTTTTAATGAATATAAAAGTTTTTTTTTAATTGTTTTTAGAGCAAGAAACGTTATGAGAAAAATTTTCGTTTACAAAAACTATACATAAGGAGAAAAGATTTAGAGGAAGAAAAAGGGAAAAAAATATATTTTAATTTTACTTTAGGCATTACATTTTAGAAAATTATAGTAATTGGCCCCCTATGGGGGACGAGAACGCTACTAATAACTCTAAATGTTTAGCAACAGAAAAATCAAATGAAGAGTTTAATGTATTAAAAAAGCTCACGTCTTTAAAAGACTTCCAAAATATTTTTGGAGGCGAAATACGCGCTGTGAAATATGGTAAATTTTGCCAAGCCTGAACGTGTTCGCAGTTTTAGAGCTTGAATGTGCCACCTTGCGGTGAGTAAAGATATTAGATAAAGAGGTAAAACATTTCAATTTTGCGAGGACAAAGCAGATGTCTTTTTTTTCTCTAATAAACTTCGGTAAAATTGCGTTTCAATTTTTCACTGTATTTGATGCACAGAGCTTTTTTAATTCGAGAATTATGGATACAGCGACAGCAACAAAATCGTTTAAATTTTACCACAGGCGAAGCTGTGGCGGGTAACTTCAGTATTATATCCATCCGAATATAGCATATTTTATTTGAAATAAAAAAGCAATTCGGATTGGTCATACCATGACGCGTGATTTTCTAGTACTATAGAATTGCACTGACATGCAAGTTATACCTTTTTCTTTCTCAAAAAAAAAAAAAAAGAATCATGTCTAAGTAGACCTCCGAAGGTGTGGAATATTTTGACATTTGAGACTTTGGCCCAATCATTGAAATTTTGATCAATTGTTTCATTTACCTTCTGGCGATATCTGCAAAGTCGAAAGAATTCCGTGTCCGTAGTACATCATTAACAAAATAATATTGAACCCAAACCTGCGGGACAATAATAATGGAGATAGTATTTGTTGAACACGAGCGACAATTTTGGATTGCAAAGTGATCAAGTGATCCGAAATATACTTTTATCAACCGTGTGTTTGCTTATGATTAATGATTGATAAATTGTTGGTGCTTCAGTTCAGAGGAAAATGAAATGTTTATGATTATACTAAGTATTCTTCTTGTATATGAATAGTAAAATTTTAAAGCCTTTTTAATAATCAAATTTATAAAACAAAAAACAGAAGCATTAACTAACGAAACTTCCCGTTGCAATATAAAAAAAGTTTGGCACACAAATTCTTTTGAAACTGTAGGAAAGAAAAAGACCAGTGGTTCTAAAGTGTGTCCAATCTAAAAATTGTAGAACATCTATCGTATCGAATTACACCAAGAGTCTCCAATAGTGATGTACCGAGTACTCGGTAAATACTCTGTACTCTGCCTACTTGGTTAAATTTTGATTAGGTACTCTGCCAATGGCGAATAGCCGTAAATTGCAAATGGGTCATTCCATGTCAAGTGCCCCAAATTTCGAGAAAATCCCCACTCGACCCCCTCCGATTTTCATGAAATTTTTTTGGATGTACATATAAGACTTGCATGAAAATTAGTGCTCCATAAGCCTTATGGTTCAGCCAGTAAAAATTACTTTATAAAGGCCTCATTTTCGTGTCTTGAAAAAAAATGATCAAATCGTCAAGTTTGTGCCTTTATTGCTCGCGATCTAAGACGATTATCAGGCTCAAATTTGGTTATTCTGATCACTGTTTAGGGTAGAATAGCCTACTTGTGTAACAAAAGCTCCATTTACTGTAGATTTTTTGCAATTTGCTGCCAAAGTTGGTAAAAAATCGTATTTTGGCAAATTTTGACCATACGTTATCAGCTTGTATCTGCTGAGAGAATGACTTTCTGAAGCTAATTCTTTCCTTGTTTGTAGCCTGAGAGTTCGTCCGAAAGGTGTGCAAGTGGCGTCTTGATAGCTCGAATAATTTCTGAATTATGCGAGTTGAAATTCCAGTCAAATTTCTTTTTTCTTAATTTTGTCTCAATTTCAAAGGGCAATATCTCAAAAGGGTCATCTTGAATTTCAATTTTCTTTACATCATTGGAAAGAACACACTTTTCTTAACTAAAAAACGTTATTTTTATTTTTGAAACAAACTAGTTTCAAGGGGATATTGCAGATCAAAAATGTATACATGATTCAACGTGAAATCAAAGAAAAAAAGACATAGACCTCAAAAGTTGACGTCAATTTGTTCTTTTAAAATTTACAGGAGCTATTGCACTTACGTTCTGATGAAAAAACCCTTTTTTTAGATATTTTTGAACTTTTTGAAAGTTTTTTTGAAAGTTTTTTTGTGCGCATCCGTAAAAACTCAAGGAATGGCAAAAAATAAAGTTTCCTTTTTAACAAAAATAATTATCTTCTTATCGCTGCTACAAGAGCTTGAGTCTTTTCTTATGTGTTATTTTTAAGCTCTTAAAACAGAATTTTTGATGATAATGTCACTTGGCAAGGTGTCATTATTATTTTAAATTCAAAAAAAGCATTGTTTCCTTTTTCAAAAAATAAAAATAATTAATAAATGAGAAAAATAATAAATAAAACAGTTAATATGGTGAGTACGTGATAAAAAATATGTATAATGGGACTGCAAAGCCATTATTCTAAAAAGCAATAACGAAAGTTTTCGATAGAGTTGAATATTACAATTATTTCCGCCATGTAAATGATAACAATAGTAATTGAAAATCCATTCTTTATACTGCAGAGAATGTGTCTAGATATTCAGCCTATGATTTCAATTTGCCCATAAACAAAAATGATGAAAAATGGGAAAATGCTTTTTATGACCTTGAAGCATTAATGACCTACAACCTTGCCAAGTGACATGTCATCCGAAATTTTGTTTCAAGAACTAAAAAATAACACATAAGAAAAGACTCAAGCTCTTATAGTAGCGATAAGAAGATAATTATTTTTGTTAAAAACGAAGCTTTATTTTTTTGCCATTTCTTGAGTTTCTACGGATGCGCACACAAAAACTGAAGTTCAAAAATATCTAAAAAAGGGTTTTTTCATCAGAACATAAGTGCAATAGCTCCTGTAAATTTTAATAGAACAAATTGACATCAACTTTTGTGGTCTATGTATTTTTTTCTTTGATTTCACGTTGAATGACACACACATTTTTGATCTGCAATATCCCCTTGAAACTGGTTTGTCTAAAAAATAAAAATAGCGTATTTTAGTTAAGAAGAGTGTGTTCTTTCCAATGATGTAAAGAAAATTGAAATTCAAGATGACCCTTTTGAGATATTGCCCCTTGAAATTGAGACAAAATTGAGAAAAAGAAATTTGACTGGAATTTCAACTCGCATAATTCAGCAATTATTTGAGCTATCAAGATGCCACTTGCACACCTTTCGGACGAACTATCAGGCTACAAACGAGGAAAGAATTAGCTTCAGAAAGTCGTTCTCTCAGCAGATACAAGCTAATAACGTATGGTCAAAATTTGCCAAATACTATTTTTTACCAACTTTGGCTGCGAATTGCAAACAATCTACAGTGATTGGAGCTTTTCTTACACAAGTAGGCTATTCCACCCTAAACAGTGATTAGAATCACCAAATTTGAGCCTGATAATCGTCTTAGGTCGCGAGCAATAAAAGCACAAACTTGACGATTTGGTCATTTTTTTCAAGACACGAAAAAGAGGCCTGTATAAAATAATTTTTACTGGCTGAACCATAAGGTTTATGGAGCTATAATTTGGTATGGTTTCATGCAAGTCTTATATGTACATCCAAAAAAATTTTCATCTAAATTGAATGAGGTCGAGTGGGGACGCCTCGTACACTTGACATGGAATGACCCAAATTTGTTTACAATTGCTTTATTCATTAACTGTATTCTATGTATGATTAAAAAAAAAATAAATAAATAAAAAACTCCACTTACAAAATCAATGCAGCGTAAAAGTTAGCCATTTGCTTACGTCCTTTCTACGTTGCAAATTCATGAATGTGAAGTTCAGTGTAACTATCTTTTAAATATCCCATATTAGAATGTTAAACTCACACCTTTGGCAGGAACATTTCATTGTGATCCCTACTATGAATATTCATAGACTCATAATATTGCAATTTATTTTGAATCATTTGAAAACTTAGATTGCGAACCATCATTTTGCAATTCCAAGTTTTTGGTCTAGAGATAACAATACATAGGAGTAAAAAGTCATTTTTATAATTGTAAGAAAAAGTTTGAGACTTTTTTAGGTAAAGCAATACTTACGAAAAAAATACAGTAATACCTCCTTTGAGGCACACCTCCAAATAATGGACACTTTTATTTAACGGACACTTTTATTTAACGGACACTTTTTCTGGTCCCAGTCCCTTTTAATAGGAAATTCCATTTATTTATCCCTCAAAACGGGCAATTTATATACGGGACAGTTACAGAGAAAAATTACAAAAGTTTTTGCATAACTACATTAGAAATACTGAATTTATCGAAGAACAAGGTTCTTTTTTTGACAAAAAAATTGACTGGTAAAAGTTTGACTTGACATTGACATGTAAAGAAATAAATATGTATTTTAAAAATTCATACTGAGATTTTTCAGTCATTTTTTTTCTTATTTATTTCTTTAGCAATGTGTTCAGCTCCGAATAGTAGTGACAATGCGAAACTTTTTCAGAAAACTTGGTACGAAATCATGCTGTTATTTATGCTTATTGCATTGTAAATTACATGACATGAAGCGAATTTCTGTAAAAAATAACTTCAAATTAATTTCTATAAATTACAAAACTTTGATTCTGCCTAATTTTTCATTAAATTTAATTTTCAAAACAATATATTTATTAATTTGAATAATTTTGAATTTTTCTCATTTGTATGAAACATTTTCAGTAAAACTTAAATGTTGATAGTTTGCCTTTATTGTGATGTTATACTATGTTGAGTATACAGTGGTATCAAAAATGATGAAAGCATCGATTCATACACCTGCGAATAAGGGCCACTTCTATTTAAGGGACAAAAAATTCAGTCTTCTTAGTGTCCTTTATTGAGAGGTTTTATTGCATAATGGAGAACATTTCTACGCAAATAAGGTCTTAATAAGGTTATAGAAGATGTTTCCGAGAGATTAAAAATGGCATTTGTTTCACAAAAATAACTAATGATGATTAATTAAGAACATTTCAAAGTCATGGAGTTGGTATCTTCTGAAATAAACTAATTTGGAATCAATTTGAAAGTGGTTTTGATTATTTAGTATTTTATTCCTGAGATTAACATAAATGTTAGTTCTGAAATTGTTTTACATCCAATGTTGATTTATCCGAGATCTAGTGAATGAGAACTGAAGATTTCATATAAAACAAGAAACCTTAATTTTAAATTCTAGGAATGCCATAACAACGCTTAAAATTATATCTATTACATGCCCCAGTTGGCTCTTATACACAATTTTATCTAAGATTCTGAATTATATTTTGTGTGATGAGCTAACTCTATATGGGATGCTGGCTAGTTGGCCCGTAAGTGATGAAAAATTTTCAAGAGAATCCATTTGGCTAAAAAGTTAGGAACCACTGGTTTTCTCTCCGATCCTTCTCCCCTTGCCAATAAATTAAACGTTGACACTCCTGCGGAGGGAAGACGGGGTCTTGTCCCCCAAACCTGTCAAGACATCCACGCCCACTGGGTTAAGGAAACCAGCGTGGTTCTCTCTCGATTTACCCGAAAGCTGAAAATTTTCTGTGTGATGGGTCCTCTTAACTCAATTACACACTGCAGGCAGAATTATTATTTTTATTTTATTCAGAACAGAAATGTTGGCCAGGAGAGGGACATCGAAAATGTTACACACCTCATTTTGAACTAAGGAATAATAATACGAACAGCAGACACATTCTATCGACAAAATACTCTATGAGTCCAAAGAAGTGATGAGAATAAACAGTGTTATAGTACTGCAGATTTAAAATTCCTTCTTTTTGCCTTTAATAATTGAACCAATTTGTAGGCCAGGAGAGGGACATGCAATTTGGGGACAAACTTCAAAATGATGTACCTGATCATATAATCATTTAAATAAGCTAAAACAACACTATATTACACTCATAACTATACATAATTCAACACTGCAAGTGGAATTTGTGCAATGTTCAGGTAAAATTTTAAAACAATTTATTTAAATTTTAGAAACAGGGTGGGACACGCAAAAAAGGTGACTTTTTGGCTATTCAAAAATTTTTGTAGAAAAAAATAAATGAAAAATTGCTTTAATATGAATTAAATAACATCAGAATAAGTATTTCTAACAATTAAAAAAATAAAAAAACTTTCTAGGTCAAATACTTTTTTGTGCTGTCCTACGGGGACATCATATTGTTCGGATTTTGGAGAATCACCCGTACATGAAATTGAGTGATCTTACTTCAGGCCTTGTTCTTGTGCATATGCCAACCATTGAATCTTGAGAGGCTGGCAAGCCCAAATTTATTAGTCCAGATCCTACATAGTCTTTCCTTTTAATGACCTAGAAATATAGACATACCTTGTTAGTAAATTCTTAATGACAAATATTCTGAAAATTTTAGGAAAATAAAATAAAATTTAAAAATAACAATAATACTTAACAATCAGTTATATTAAAAGTTTCTATAAGAACAAAAAGAAATACTGACCAAAGCATGCAGGCTACAGCCAAATTTGAAACTGTTTGTAATATCTTTTAAAGTTTTAATCAACCATACAAATAAGATAAAATTTTAGAGCAAAGCAGCTAAAAGGTTAAGAAAATAAGGGCCAGATGTAAAATTTTTAAGCCACTACAATGTTTAAGAGTCATTTCTTTTTAAGCTGGACAAAGTCTATGGGAGCCTGATAGTTGACACCTTCAATACTCCTGAAACTTTCAGAATGTGTTCGTAGTATTGTCACAAGAAAAAGTGAAGCTTCTTTCACAGGGAATTTAACTTGTTGGCCCTTGAGTAGAAGTCTAAGGTTGCGAATATATGATACTAAACATAAGATCGTTTTGCACCAAAAGCATTGAATGACCCATGCCAATTTTTTTAAATATGGATACTACTTGATACTAAGTACATACAGTAAAGCCCGCTTATGAGAATATCGGTTAAAAGGATATCCCACTTAACATAATACATTTTCAATGTTTCAAACCACTATAATGCATTATTTTGATTCCGGATGATGGAATATTGCGCTTATTAGGATATTTTTCGTAGCAAAATGGCTATTCCATTATAGCTGAAAATTAGCGGTCGCCACTCGCCACGTAGCGATTAAAGTTGCAAAAGTGGCGATTAAAAAATGTGGCATCGATCGCCACCCTGGTCGCCACTCTTTCTCAGTCACTCTAAATATTCCCAATCGAACCACATTTCCCCCCTCCTGTTCCGCGCTACTTCCATGTATTTTTTTCCCCACCTCTTCTCCCCATCGCTAGAGGGAGAAATTGAGCCACAACAGGAACCGCCATTCGTCATTTGCACTTTGAACTTTGAACCCTGCACGTGCCACCTGCTTTGGAATGGCTGCTCAGCGATCACGTGGGGGAAAGCGCAAAATTGAAGAAGAGGAGTCACTTAAAATAACATCGTTTTTCCTTAAAAGGTAAGTGATCAATTTATTATTGTTTAATTTATTCACTTCTTATTGCTAAAAATTTGACTTAGTAGCACATTTTATGCTTTTGAGAGCAGAGAATTTTAGTGCTGAGATCGTTTCTAAAAATAAAAAGAAAATCTTTTCGGAAGTAGATGCAAAATATAAATTTTGTTCCAGATTAAAAACTTGCTCGGAGAAAAAAAGCGAAAATCGTAATTTTGATAGAAAGCGATAATGCTTGATAAAATTCTGTTCAGCAGGAATCGCGATTCTTATACGCGATTTAAAAATAATGAATTTCTGATTATAAATCCGTTCCTGGAAATTTTTAATCGTTAAAAAAGAAGTATTTTATCAAAGCTATCTGTTTTTGAAAATGGCGCCATGGAACGGAATTTTCTACTCTCACGTATAAAAACACGTTCGGGATCCCAACCAGTTATCTCAATGAAAGAAAACATTTTGATGCGAAATAATATTGAAAAAAAATGGAGATAATTTGCATCGGCATATGATCCGCTGATGTTGCTTTTCATCACGATGCTTTGTGCGATCTTCAAACACTATTCATTATTTTTCTCACAATTCTTGAAGTCTGCTCAAAAGCAATAGATAAAATGGTGCGAGATCTAATTGTGACCTTCAGAGTACCTAGGGCGGGGCCCTGAACCTCTGCTTTCGAACGATTGGGTGAGATAAACATGAACTTAAGGATAAGCTAATGACGAGCTGATATGTGTGAAAAGTTAATTTTTTGGGAAGTTAAAATAAATTTTTAGCAGTTTAAAAATAATATATTAAATTAATTGGAATTAAGTAGTAAAAAGTCCCCCCCCCCCCCCCCCCCGCAAGATAAAATGATGGCAGGGCTGCCAACTACTACGAATTTCGGCGTAGAAACTGCATTTATCATACTACGCATCTCGAACAAAAACTACGCTTTAGCCCGTCGCCGAAAATTGCTCCCCGTGATTAAGATTTCAATCCTTTTGCATCAGATAAATATTTTAATTCGTTTAGCGGTTGGAAATTAATTTAACGCTTGTTACCAAAGACAACTTTATTTTACTTTTTTATTTAGATGTTAGTTTCTTTTTTCGTTGAAGAGGGCTGCACTAAACACGTGCGTCTCGAGAAATTGCGTCCCGTGTTTATTTCAATCCTTTTTCATCTTGTAAATATTTTAATATTTTGGGCAGTGAAAAGTTATTTCAACTTTCCCACTTAACATTAGCTCATTTTATTCTTTATTTTAATAATTAATGAAATATTTTACTTTTTTCAAAATGGGCCAAGGTCAGTAATGAATACGTTCTTTGCACGAATTTGTTTCCAATGTTTTAGCTTTCAGTTCTTTCGTATGTTGTAATTATTTTTACATTTTGGCAATTGGCTTTTAATTTAACGTTTTATTTTTCAGATTTACCTTTTTTTATCCTAAAAATATTATTTTGTTGTAATATTACTATTTTGTTAATATATTTTTTCGTGAACTTGCAGTTCTTTGCTTAAGTTAGAGCTTGATTTGTTCATCTATATTAAAAAAGTTGCAGGCTGCAGAATAGTAAAATTTTCTTTTTATAGTTTTACAAATAAATAATATCTTATTTTTCTGCAATTGTTTTATATATTATTTATAAACTACATCATAGTTAAGACATGTTTTGACCATATGAAAGTTTTAATACACCTTCCCTCCTTTGTGGTGATAGATAGTTAAGGACATAGGGTAAATAAACCACACTAGCTAAAAAACTACACATAAACACACAAAACTACACATTTCTTTCATTCTTACTACACATTACTGTCCTAAAAGGTTGGCAGACCATCAGATGGTCAACCATTATTCCCTACACTTTTCAAAAAAATTTGTCTTCTATTTTCCCTCCAATCATATTTTTTTACTTAATAAAGATTATTGGATTAGAACAATTTTTATTAAAAACGGGGTTTTTCTCCCTAATATAGGAGTCTCCTGTCGACTACTAATAAACATCCAGTTGAATCAGAATCTGATGCTAATGATGGCCATTCCACTGAGGCTTCTAGTTGTCAAGATTCTCCTGGTCTCATCTCTACTGTTAATGATGCCTGCTTAGCTGATTCTAATCTGGCTTCTGAGCCAAAATTTGTCTGTATTGATGATGGCTGCTCATCTGCCTCTTACAGTTGTGCTGACACAGATTCTAATCTTGAAACTTATCATACTATTTTAATCAAGTACATGATGTGTTTGAATAAACAATTTAACTCTGGTTTCTTGTTTTTAGCATTATTTATTACTCTATTTTTAAATGTTTCCAGTTGTTAACTAAAACTCATCATTATAAAATACATTCTTTTAGTCAGAAAATCAGTAAATATATATAGAGAAGATATGTATAACTATGCATTTTTGTTCTATATAAAAAATGTTAGTTAAGTATTATGAATAGAGTATGAAACTGGTTAATTACTTTTGACTTGATCTTATTTATGACTGAGCAAATGGGTAAATTTTGCGGTTCATGTAGAAATATATAACAGTTTGAGATGTTGTTTACAAAAAAAAAAAAAAAAAATCATAAGGGTCCCTATGGTTTGCAAAATCAGTTACTAATGCTCTAAAACTGAACTTTTCCTTGTTTTAGGCTGTACTTAAAGTTTAAATTCTTTTCTGTCTCTTCTGTAAAATTTTGTGCTTTTGAGTTGTATCACTTTCTTACGTGAGCGATATTCTGATACTTTTTTTCGTTATTCATAAAAATTTGAAACATAAAGTGAAGCACCATTTATACGATTTTAAAGGGACTGTATAAAGGAAACATACAAATAAATATACAACTTGTTGGTTTACATCAATATGTATTGAACGCTTCTGGAACCCATTTAAAAAAGATATAAATGTAAAACGTATTAACAGTGCTTCGTTAGTTGCAGTTTTAAAAAGTGGCGACTAACTTTAAAAAGTGGAGACTAATATAATTGAGTCCACTGGCCACTGGCTACAAACCAAATTTCCCAGTTTTCAGCTATACCGGGTACCAGCTGTTATTTAAAAAAAAGGTTTTAAGGAATTTAAAAATTTTAAGGAAAATTTAACCCCAAATAAAAAAAAAAGGGGGAAAAAATTTTTTGAAAACCCCAAAACTTTTTTTAAAAACAAAAAACCTCAAATTTTCAAAAAAAAAAAACAAAAACCAACTTTAAAAAAATTTACAAACAACAAAAATTTTTCAAAAAATTTTTATAAAAAAAAATTCCCAAAATTAATTTTTTAAAAAAAAACAAATTTTAAAAAATTTTTCTTTTAAACTCCTATATTTTTAATTTCCCAAAAAAATTTTTCCCCCAAACCCTTTTTAAAATTTGGGTTTTTTGGCCCCCAAATTCCCTCCTAAAAAAGGGAAAAAAGTATATAAGAACTTTAAAACTGCAAAAATTAAACCCTAACCACCCTTTTTTCCCCCCCCTAAAATTAAAAATTTTCCTTAAAAATTTTTAAACTCAAAAAAAACTTCTTTCCCAAATCTACCCAACAAAAAATTTAATTTAAATATTCCCCATTTTTATTCCCCAAAAAATGAATTTTTTTTTCAAATCTGCCCCCAAAAAAAATAAAACATATTTTTAAAAAAAAGCCAAAAAACTTTTTTTTAAAAAAACAAAAAAAACCAAAATTGAAAAATTTTTAACCCCCGGAGTTGTTAAAAAAGGGGGACTTAAATATCTCACAAAAAAAAAAGTAAAAGCCATTCTTAAATTTTTAATTTCAAAAATCAAAAAAATTTTTCCCAATTCCCAATCACTTTTTTAATTTTTTAAATTTTTTTTAAAAAGGTTTTTTTTTTGGTGGTTTCGGGAAAAAAAGAAAACCCAAAAAAAAAGGGGGGAAAAACAAAAAATCCCGGCCCGAACCCAAAATTTCAGGCCAAAAGGGGGCTTTTTTAATCAAAATTTTTCTTAAAACCTTTATCTTATTTTTTAATTTCAAAAAATTTTCATTTTAATAGTTTAAACAGCTGGTAAGTTTTAAATTTAAATAAATGTTCTTTACCTACTCTTTAAAAAGTTAAATTTTAAACAAAAAAAAGGGGGGGTTTTAATTCATGGCAAAATTTTTTCAGAAAAAATAATACAAAGGAAATTATCCCAAAAAATAATTTTTTTTTAAAAAAAAGGGGGGGTTTTAAACAATTATTTTAAAATAAAAAAAAATAAAAAGGAATTATTAAAAGTCCTTAATTTTTTTAAATCTCTAAAAGTTTTTAAATAAAATCAAAAGGGGCATTATTTTTTTTGTTTTAAAATTTAAGCTTCCGTTACGTTAAAAAAAAACCCATAGGGCTTTAACTTTTTTAAAGTTTTTTTTACAAGTTGTCATAATCCTTACATGTTTGTGATGAATGATGATATACCACGATTTTTTTGCCTTTGGTTCGGAGTATGCTGTGGACTTGTAAACCCAGTTTTTAAAAATCTTTTGGGAAATTTTATCTCGACTTCTACTTCATTTTTGCTCTTAAACGAGCTTCTAAGTTCATTAGTTTGTTGTGAAAAGATGCACATAGTCGCCATGTCAGAAATTTATCACGATTTTTGCAGTCAGATGTTGAGGTTGAACTCTCTGATGAAGGCCATGAAGGGACAGCGGACAGAACACACAATAATAAATTTGCTAGTGTAAAAATGGACAGATTAAAAAAAAAAACAAAAAATAGTAATAATGTGGATTACTAATGTAAACTGTGGACACTACTTAATTGTCAGAGGAAGGGGAATTCTCAAGAAATTTTTAAGTCAGGGAATGAGTTTGTGATTTCACTTACTTCCGAGATATTGTTATTCAAATATGAAGATATATATAAATAAATAATTTGTGCACACAATGCATCGCTATCTTCAAAAGTCTTATAATTCCTCAACCCAACACTTCAAAATTTGGACTATTAATTTTAAGAAGAGTTTGCCGTTGGTTCTACAATATTCTTTTTCAGCCAATATGAAAGTTCCAACAATCACATTCTGACAAATTCAGTGGGAAAAACTTTAAGAAAATATTCTGTAAATATTATGATATATTCATTGAAAATCAGTATTTTAAAATTATGACATATGCAAAAAGTTACACTTTCAAGTCAGTCTAAATAAATGGCAACAAACATTTTCCTCTTTTACACTTAACTGACAAGTAACAAACTGGGACACGTAAGAAACTTAGTTTTGAATTTGAAAGTGATTTTCAATGGTTGATACTATTAAAATATTTTATTAATGTTTACCAAAAATATCAACCGCTAGCTATAAAACTTATTCATATTCATGCCATGTTTTATTAGACTTGCAGACAACACAATTGAATTTTTCAATCTGAACACTTTTCATTCATTCACATTTTTTGTTTTACTATCATGGTAAAACTTCAAAAGCAAAACGTTTCCTTCATGTAAAGGTCAAAAATTCTTACACACAAAAATTCTTTGAGTTTGTGTGAGAAAGGGGACTAAGTAATGTTCAGTGAGAATTTACATCCTTCAATATTTATTTGCATTGTGGTAATTATCGGTTCCCCCCCTCGTTATAAATGTTTAAGCAAATGTAAAATTAGCAACAAAGTAAAAAGTTGAAATGAACACAATTGTGATCGTTCAGCTGAGCTTAGTGATAATGGTTAGTTGCTAAAGATACTATTTTAAGTTCCTGTATAATGGCTGATGGGCAAATGAAAGGAAAACACAAAGAATTGTGTGAAAGAAGAAGTTGAGAGAGCAAGGAGGACCTGTAATCGATCCACCAGTATATATTCAAAGGGTACACTCTGTGCAGAGATATACTCTGTACTCAAACCACCTGGAATATATAAGGTAATTTAATTCAGTTTGCATGTTTTCATATGTATTAGTTTAATCGTGGTATAAAATATTGTCATAGATATTTCTATAAATATCTGAATCTTTAAAATAAGATTCTTGCAATAAAGAAGTGGACGATTTTGCAACCTTATTCTCTTAATAATGATAAAAATACAAAACTTATGCATGTTACTTGATACATACTTCTCTACAGCTTTGTGATCCATGTGGCTTTAATAAAATTTCAGATGCAAAGGACAATGTTATTTAGTGCCTGAGCTCAAAGGGATTAATTGCATTTTCATGTAGAAATTGGATGCAGCAGTTATATTTCAAACTAAAATAGGAAACAATGCTCCGAATTTCTGAAACACTAACTTTTCCGAAATTAGTTGAATTGTTCTAGATTTTTGAGCCCTCTGTATTCTATTTTGTTATTCGAATTCACAATTTTTCTAAATCAAATCTCATACATTTTCACACAAAAACAGTACGTGGGAGTGTGGTGAACGAGGTTTTTCAATTCCTCTCACAAAATGAGTCGTTAAGTTTTCAGGAACTTTTGCAATAATGCTAATCGGGGAACCTACAACGACAAGTGTAGTATAAAAAAAGTTCGAATTTGGTACCAATAGAAAGCGCAATCTTGAGAGCACATTTTGACGAAAACATTATGTGTCCCTCGGTCCGGTCGTTTATCGAGATATGAGGTCTTTAAAAACATATGAAATTGAAAGAAAACGTTGTCAAGTCAAAAAAACTTGGTGAGAAATTTGGATACATGCTATTTCACTGGTCTGCGGGTATGTGCAGGATGTTTAATCTACAAATCATGTGGACAGGACGTCTGCCCATTAACTAATTAAAATTGTTTAAATTTTAGCGACTTTTTAAAAAAAAAAAAGGAGATACCCATTGGTGAAACCCTTACTAGCCATATTATTTTGATCAATGAAAGTATATGGGAGTACAAATGCATTCGGCTCAGAAAACTGTTTTACAATGGTCTTTTGATGATACTTCATTAAAAAAAACATCCATGATTACACTATCTTCTAAGATTTTTTACACTTTAAATGCTTCCATTTTAATTTTTTGGACATGTTTATTAGAAATAAGTTGTACAGAAAATTTTTTAATCACACTTTATTTTAAACCTTTTATATATAGAGATTGTTGGACTTTGGATTGTGCTGAAGGAAAATTTATTAAGTATTTACGGAACGTTACCTCAATTGTGATGATGAATTGCCCTGTGTTGATATAATATGAAGGGTGTAAGATTTAGCTGCTCAGCTACTTCACGACCAACCATGCATGGGATCACATGTATATTCAAAACGACATGAAGATTAGTCTATCAGAGATATGTAAAAGGAAATGCGGGTGAAAAAGATTCTAGATTGCAGGGCTTCAATGCTGTTACTTGTAATGTGAAATTGTGCAGTTTTTTTTACTTTTTTTTTTTCAAACTCCATTTAAAATATTTATTGATACTTGTATTAGAAAAATATTTAAGCATTTCTCATTTAAGTTAAATTTCCTTTTAATTTTAAAGTGTTTTTAACAAATATTTTTTTTTTTAAAGTTTTTTTTCCCGGGGTTTTTGGAACACCGGGAAGAAGCAAAATAAAAGTTGGTAAAAAAAAAAGGGGGATTGTTTAAAAAAAAAAATAAAAAATTAAATTTAAAAGCTGTTTACAAAATTAAAAATAAAACATATTATAAAACTTATAAAAAAAGGGGGGGGGGGAGGTTTTAGGAAAAAAATTTTTTTGTTTTTGTTTTTTGGGGGGGGTTATGTTAAAGGGGATGTGATATTGTTTTGTGGATAGTAGAAATGGTGTTAAAATAGGGAAATTCCATTTAAATTTAAAACCAAAAATTTTTTTTTAATTTGTATAATTTAAAAATGTGGGGGTTTAAAATTTTAAGGGGTTGGTGTTTTTTTTATTAAAAAAAAAAAAAAAAGGGGTTTTTTTTAAGAATGTTTTTTTGGAAAGTTTTGGGTTTTAAAAAGTTGGGGGGAAGAGATTTTTTTTTAAAAAAAGGAAAATTTTTAAAAAGGGGTTTTAAAAAAATTTTAAAATAATTTTGGAAAATAAGGAATTTTAATCAATTTATCTTAACCATACAGTTTATATTCAAACAACAAAGAGCAAATAATAGGACGGGTGATTGGAAATGTAGTTCGTCTTACCAGTAATTTGTCTGAAGTGTGTTCGCATTGACCATGTTCCACTATATTACCCTTGGGCCTCTGGAATCTGGCTCACATTGGCAAGCCATTGAAGTCACATAGGCCAAGTTGTCACATTTATATATTTGCCTGCCATCCAGTGCTGTAGTTAGGAGAGGGCAGGTGGTGAGAGGATTTGTGGTGATGTTTTCATAATTTTATTTTGAATTTTTCAGAAACATCACCAAAGATCACCTGAAATTCGGTTTTTAGACTTCAGTGAAATTAAAAATAAATGGATAAGTAATTTTGCCACCCCACAGATGTTTTGCTACCTACCTGGAGCAAATACATCCTTCAACGTAAACCCCTCCTTAATCTGCTTTGAGTGACCTTGCAATAGTAGAAGAAGGGAAGTTCCAAATATCTGCTTTGTGCTTGAGAAATAACTTTAATCTAAAAAAAATTTATTGGGTCAATTTTTATGTTTTAAGACATTCAAAAAAGAAAAAGAGCTATACTTTTCAATTTCTTATCATTATTTCTAATATATACATATGCCTTTTATGTTTTTGCTATTGATGTAAGTTTGATGTGAAACCACTTACATTTAATAAATTATTGTTGAGGATCCTGATGCATGTTATATGAATCAAAACAAAACTTCTCCTTTGGCAAGGTGGCCCCACTTACATACTATACGGCATTATTAGAGGATTGCCTTGTGGACACTTTAAAAACTTAAAATACTCTTAAAAAAAAGGGAAGACTATCATCCTGCATATGTGGAGCTATTTTAGACACCACTTCTTTGTTAACATAAAAGGACTACAAAAAAGAAGCATTTTATAATGTCGAAGGCTTAGTGTGCAGTTCTATAAATTATTATTCATTAACTTTTTTCATCACATTGATCCATAACTAAACTAAAAAATATCGTCATAAATTTTCCTATGCTCCTAAATTGGAAATATTTAAAAGATATTCTTTCTTATTAACTACTTGTACT